>PVKE010015662.1:0-33121 GCA_004027555.1 Craseonycteris thonglongyai
CTATTCAAGACTGAGCAATTTGGACAAAGTCACACAGCTGATCACTGTCAGTAGAAATTCACACCAAGTTCTGACTCAAAAATATGCATTCTAGGGGAAGCCGGGATGGCTCAGTGGGTTAAGTGCTCACTTTGCAGCACCGGGGACCGGGGATCGAATCCTGGCCCTGGCCCGTGCGGAACCATATGCTGAACTGGGACCTCCCCCAGTTTAGTTCTCTCTCTGTCTCTGTATCTCTCTGTCAAAAATAAAAAAAAAATTTAATTAATTAATTAAAAAATATGCATTCTAAAATATACCTCAATAAAGTTGTTTTTATTATTATTTTTTTTTATTGTTTTTGACAGAGAGAGAGAGAGAGACAGTTACAGAGACACAGAGAAGGGGGAGGGCCCAGAACAGTCTCCATAGTTGCACATTAATCGTTTTTCCACATAGTTTTATTCCACAGGTGGGAGTGGGGCTGCACAGGGCAGGAACTGGGCCGGGGTCTTCACCCCGGTGAGAACTGAACTGGGGGCACTCCACAGTTCAGCATATGGGTCCACACAGGCCAGGGCCGGAATTCAATCCTTGGTCCCTGGGGCAGCAAAGTGAGCGCTTAACCCACTAAGCCATCCCGGCTTCCCCTAAAGTTGTTTTTTAAAAAAGAAGTCTGGGGGATGCTGGGATAGCTGTACAGGTTAAGTGGTTGCCTTGCAACCGTGAGGTCCTGAGATTGAATCCTGGCCTTGGCCCATGCAAACCCAAATGCTGAACTGCGGCACGACTGGTAATTGTTGGAAGGTTTTCATCTCCCAAGCAGAAGGCACCTGAGGTTGAGTTCCCACACCCCCACAGCCCACAGCCACCTGTGTAGAATGAACTTATGTCACAACTAATGATGCACAACTATAGAGACTGACCTGGGCCTTCCCCACTTCTCACTCTCTTGCAAAAATAAAAAAAGTAACGGAGACCTGAAAAGGATGAAGAATCAAATCAAGCTGACAGGAGACTGATGGCAAAGCTTTCCAGGGAGAGGGAATACAGCAGACTCTCCGTTAACTGGAACTCAAGCATCCGGCAACGCTAAGAGTTTACTGTAGTTAAGTGGACAGGCAGGAATGCACTTGGCCTGTACAGTAAAAAAACTAGTGTGGTTGGAATATAGTGAGCCAAGGGAAAAGTAGTAAGGTGATACCAAAGAGGTCAACAAAAGCAGACAGAACCTGGGTCCTATACAGCCTTAGCCCATGACAAGCATTTTGCCAGTTGCTTGAATTCCAGTTAATGAAGAGTCTACTGTATACAAAACAGCTCATTTAGAAAGTAAATCATAGTACGTAAGCAACAATTTTTTTTGTTAGTTACAAGACTGGCTACCTCATCTAATAGGATTAATTAAATCGACAGACTTGCTTTTGCTTCACTGTGTAGAGCTAGAGGTTCTTGGAGTCCTTATCAGGAATCTGGTAAATCGGTCATAAATCAAAAAGCCTACTTCTCTGTATTTGCAAAATTACAGGACTACATCTCTATGCCTTTAAATAACAATCTGATTTGATATTAACTCCCTTTGCAGAAGCTACAGAGAGGATGGAGGTGGGGTGGCACTATTTCCCCCACAAGAAAATTATTGGCGTACCGGTATCTAAAACCAGAATTTAGGGCATACATTAGTTGCCCTAATGTTGGCCATACATTAGAATTATCTGGGGGAGGTTTTAAAAACATAAATGCTGGAAACCCATCCCAGATCAATTAAGTTTAAATTTAATTGGGGGTATGGCCTGGAATCTTCCCTTAAATGCTTCTCAGGTGATTTGATTATATTTATCAGTCCAAATTGCAAACCACCACCCTATAGAAATAAAGATTAAAGTAAAAGGATTTAAGTAAAAAACGTTGAAGAAACTCAACATTTTCTGAGTCAACAAAGTTGAGCCCTCATTAACATGTGGCTCATAGCAGGTATTTGGAAGAGAACAAAGGACTTGGCTTCCAATGGGTAATAGATTTTGTTTCATACATAGTCAGCTCCAGTAAGGACAGAAAAAAAAAAAATCTGCTTAATCCCACCCATATTCTTTCCAGGGCTTGCATTTTTTAACTATAACATTACCAGAGCAATAAAGCTAGTCAATTCAAAATGTCTTCTTCCTGTAATGCTGTCTTTAAGTCTCTACTAACAACAGTTACTGAAGTATAGCTAAATGGGTCTCCAAAGAAATTTTTATCTAAACACACAAAGGCTGCCATAATTTCTTTCTCAATTACACTCTAAAACCCTCTGTCCTGGTTCTAAAGCACAAGTTGATCTTTATACCTTCTTAATAGATGTTTAAACTGCCACCAGTTTTAATTTTAAATATCAGAGAAGTGACAAAATTCCTATCTATAATCAATGATCAAAGAGATAAAGATAAGAGAAATTTGGTCTGTTTTTATACTGATTTAAACACTTCTACAATGAATTAACTGATTTGTTCATACTGACAAGTAGACAGGAATGCAAATAAAATACAGGAAGCACTTTAAGGAACAGTATTAAGCTAAAAAAAAAATCTATACAATTCCCTTATACATCGTTATTAATATCTAAAATGAGAATATAGGACCTATCATTTCAGATTTATATTTAAAGTTCAGCTAACCAATTAAGTATTTTCCTCAATATTGCTCAATGTTGTCTTGTTTTAATTGTGTAAAAGTACCAAGTGTTAAAAAGCTTGAATGCTATGAAATGAATATTCAAAATTAACTGGTACATCTTTATGCATTAAACCTGCGTGCTTAACAGGTACCTGTCAAAATGTTTACAATGACAATCTCATCTTCATCATCTGAACCATTACAATGTGAACAGTATTCTGCTAAGCAGCATACAACAATCAAAAGACAGAGTCCCTATCTCTCAAGCTTAATAAATTTGATAAGAGCAGATTAAGGCTGATAAGCAAGATAGTACAAAACAAATAATAAAGGATTAAAATCTGGGAGCACATACAGTTAAATTTTGAGTAGCAGTTCCCAGCCTGGAGTCTCAGACATAGCAGCAACAATAACAAAAATGTTGGTAAGCCAAATAATTAAGAAGTTAAAACTATATGTGGGGGAAGCCGAGATGGCTCAGGTTAAGCGCTCACTTTGCAGCGCCAGGGACCGAGGATCGAATCCTGGCCCATGTGGAACCATATGCTGAACTGGGGAGTGCCCCCAGTTCAGTTCTCTCTCTGTCTCTGTATCTCTCTCTCTCTGTCAAAAAATTAATAAATTAATTTAAAAAAAAACCAAAAAAACTATATGTGGGAATTGTAAAAATTTAAGAAGCCAAAGTTAGAAGCTCCACATCTGGTCAAGAGAAAGGTGGTTTGTATCTAAGCAGACCAGGGCAGTTTCAACTTTGCCACTTACTGGTTGTGTGAACTTCAACAATTTACCTAACCTTTTAAGAGGATAATGCCTACTAACTGCCATGAGAACCAAACAATATAGTACAGATAAAGAACTTTGCACTGTGCCAGGCACAGTCCAAATACTGGCTATTACCATCATTACTTTTAGATGACAACAGTAAAAGCCTAGTGGCTGGCAGGGTAATCTGATTTTCAAGTCAAAGGGTTCCCTCAAGGAGTGGCTCCCAGACCAGCAGCTTCAGCTGGGCACATTTCAGAAACCAACATTCTAAGACTCCACCTGGGACACACCAAGTCATAAACTGAATTTGGGGCTCAGCAATATGTGTTTTAACAGCCCTCCAGGTAAATCTGATGAGTACTAACATTGGGAGAACCACTTTAGGCAAATCTCCTAATTTTATACATAAAGAAATAAAAAAACCTAAAGAGATTAAGAGACTTGCTCAAAATAATAATGGAGAGCACTTATAATGTTCAGGGTCCATTATATGCTAGATATTATGCTGGCCACTTTACATTTGTTATCTGAAGTCCTCGTAACAACCCAGCCAGGCCCCCATTTAAAAGAAGAAAAACTGAGGTTTAGAGGGGTTATCTGTCAAAGTTTGATCAATTATTAAGTGGTAAAGCCAACATTTAAACCCAAACATGACCCCCAAATCCTTACTAGAATGAAGACTATTGACTGGTGTGAGGGAGCAGTACTGAAAGCACCCTACGACCTCATTCAACGACACTCGTCTTTTCACTATCATACTATTTTAGCTGCAACAATTTTACTATGAAAATACCGGAACTTACCACTACATTAAGCAACTCCCAGGACAGAGGTGATAAACTGTTTTCACTCCAAATAGAAAAAGAACAACATACGGTAAAAGGTTATGAGACAAGCAGCAGCAAAAATCAAGGCACAGAAAAATGGAAATTATAGATTATTCTGAAGCATAAGTTTACTATAACAATTTGCTGTTCAAGTTTCCTGTTTTCCCTATCCCCAAGGACCTAGTACTTTTAAATAGTGAGTTATCAGCTCATTAAGGTGGCTACAGATTTATAAAAGCCCAATGATAACAACAAGGTCGTTTTATTCTAAAGTAACTGTTAGAAATACTTTAATTCTAAAAAAATTTAAGTAAACAAGGGTGCTAAGATAGCTCAACAGATTGAGCACTTGCCTTGTAACTACAAGGTCCAGGGATTGAATCCTGGCCCTGGCCCATGCAAACCCATATGCTGAACGGCAGCAAAACTGGTAACCACTTGGTGGTGAAGGTTCTCACCTCCAATGCAGGAGGCCCCCAGTTAAGTTCCTACCCTGTGCAACCCCACATCCACCTGTGTGGAATGAAACTATGTCACAACTAATGATGTACAACTATGAAGGGTGCTCTGGGCCCTCCCCCACTTCTCTGTCTCTCTCTCTCACCTTCTCTCAAACAATAAAACAAATCTTTAAAAAAAATTTAAGGGAAGCCAGGATGTCTCAGAAGGTTAAGTGCTTGCTTTGCAGCCCCAGGGACCAAGGATCGAATCCCAGCCCTGGCCTGTGTGGACCCATATGCTGAACTGAGGTATGCTTCCCATGAGGAAGGCCCCCAGCGCAGTTCCCACCCTGTGAGGCTCCCGCCTACCTGTGTGAAATGAAACCATGCTGAAAACTGATGATGTACAACTATGGAGACTGCTTTGGGCCCTCCCCGTTCTCTCTGTCAAAAACAAAACTAACTTTAAAAAGAAATTTAAGTAAACATATCAGGTAACTGTCTTATCTTTCCCAAATCAATTTAGCCAAGTTGAACAGTATTCCCTCTTCTGCATCTTTTACTATCATTGGTAAAGGAACCAGAAGAAAACAGAAAAACATTCATTATTAATTTCTACCCTCTAACACCTTCATTCACACAATACAGTACTGTTTGCCAATGCTGTGTTAGGCAGTGAGCTGTAAAGTACCATAAGCTTACAATGTAGTGGGTAAGAGACAAAAACAATGAAACTAACATGAATAACATAAATCATAACCTATGACTAGTGCTATAGCTATAATGGAAAAACTAGGGGATGGGACAAAATTAGGGAAAGCCATCTTGAAAGAAGTGGTCCAAAAAGGCAACACTGGCATATTTTAAGCTATTTCCTGAGAAAGAGACTAAGATAGCCATAAGCTAACAGCTGAGAAAAGAATGTTATAGGGAACAATCAATCAGTCCCAAGAGCTCCAAGTCAGGAATGATTTTGATTGTTTCAAGAGAAGGAGGCCAGAGAAAGATACAAGGCAGAGACTATTAAGAAATGGGGCTAGGGAAGCCGGGATGGCTCAGTGGGTTAAGCGCTCACTTTGCAGCGCTGGGGACCGAGGATCGAATCCCGGCCCCGACCCATGTGGAACCATATGCTGAACTGGGGAGTTCCCCCAGTTCAGTTCTCTCTCTGTCTCTGTCTCTCCTCTCTCTGTCAAAAATTAATAAAATAAATAAAACTTAAAAAAAAAGAAAAAAGATTTAAAAAAAAAAAAGAAATGGGGCTAAAAACACAATCAGCAATAATGGCATGCAAGGCCTTATAGGCTATGGCAAGCAGTTTAGGTTTTATTCTAAAAACAATGGGGAACTCATGAAAGATTTTTAAGCAAGGAAGTAACAAGTTAAAAGTGACTTCTTTAGCTTAAATACAAAACACAGTGCTTATATCTTATTCTGGACTTTTTGTTCATACTTACTTCCTTGACTTCTGTCCCCTGGCCCTTCTTCTTCCCCCTTTTTATTCTATTACTTATTTTTAATCCAACCCCATCCTAGTATCAGAGACAAAAAAAAACTTCATGCTAAAGCAAGCATTCTTTGAAATATCTCCAGATATTCCAACCAGATAGTATCTTCTCCTTTCTCTAAACTTTAGAAGTTTATCGCAACATTTTGTAGATTGCATACCTATATCCACTCATGATTCCTCAAAACTTAATAGCCTATCACTGACTGATAACATAGCCATGCCAAAAACAGTCAATTAATATGTATTTTGTGTTATATGTGTTCTTAAAGTAAGCTAAAGAAAATCATATGAGAGAATACACTTAAGAGTATTTATTGGGAAAAAAAAAAAATCCATGTATAAGTGGACCCATGCAGCTCAAACCCATGTAGTTCAAGGTTCAAGTTTATTTAGATAATTACCTCTGCATCCTTAAAGTTTTTTCTTTGTTTTTATTTTTATTTTGTAATTTTATTGTTAAAATTCATTGGGGTGGCATTTATTGGTAACAATTAGATAGTTTCCGGATGTACAAGTCCACATCACATCACCTATGCATCGCATTATGTGCTCACCACCCAGAATCGGGTCCCCTTTCATCACTATATATCCGGTGCCCACTCCGGATATATCCCCCTTAAAGTTTTAACTATAGCATGTTATCCTCAGAACCCAGCAAAATTTTTTTTTATAATATAGTACTCAATAGTTATTGGAAAAAAAGGTGAATTCACAACCCCAGACACAAACAACTGTCATAAAAGTTTTCAGTGTGCACTTAAAACAATTTGACAATGTGGCTTCCATCTTCCTGTTTTGAGAACTGTTTCACACGAATGACTCATCCTTCAGTGGAAAAATCCAGATGAAAAGGTGGCTAACATAGCTGCCCTCAGACCTGAACAGTGGCTAAATGCAGCTAAAGCTAGTTCAGTGATTTGCCCTTGGTATAGCAAGTTATCCAGGAATGGAATTCACATTTCCTGACTCCTGCTCCCCACACTGCAAAGAAAATACTAGCCTTCAGTTCCCTAAACCAAAAGTAAGACTAGTTGTTTGTCTAATGGTTTAAAGATCTTTAAAAATACTAAATCAAATACAAAGATGAGGTACTATTTTTCATCTGATCCAAAGGCCTCAGCTAACAGCAAGAACCGGAGTTAAAAGATCATCATAGTAACCCGCCAATATATACGGTTAGGGGAACTCATGAAACAGAAATATAGGATACAAATTTTACTTCTAACAAGGAATCCTGTGGTAGAATCCATTGAAGCTATTCACACTTAATTACCCCCAGTGGCCTGAAAATCAATCCTAAAGGCACCAGACATTACCATTAAGATTCTAATTTCCTATGAAGTCTTAAGTTTTGAGTAGAAACTAGTATCAATTTAATAAAAAGGAAAGCAGAGAAATGGAAACTAGAAGTCTTTCTTTATTGCTCTATCCCAAACCCAGAATATAACAATGTAATGTCTATTTACTAAATAAATGAAGCAAAAATTCTTCATCTTTATTAAAGTGGCCTTTCAGTTTTCCCATTATTCTCTCTAATGACACTTGGTCAAATTTTAAAGAACTGTTTAATATCTAACATGTTTTGGATACTGTGACAACTACAATTAAATACTTGCTTTCATCAAGTTCAGAAGTTCCCTAGAGTCATTTTACAATTGTCATTATTAATCTTTTCACTTTAACATTCTTTTCCTTCATCAGTGTTCAATGAATTCCTTTCTATGTACTTGTCAGCACAGAGAAAAACCTAAGCTTTGGAGCGATACAAGCCTGATTCCAGCTCATGCTTTTAACCAATTACTAAGCTGTGTGATGGTAATAAGGTACTCACTATGCCTAGTACTCATTTTTCCTATCTGTAAAAATGTAAAGGATTAATATGTACATAAAAGCAAAGTGTCAATAACAGGCACTAAGTGAGTGTTAGTTTCCTTACCTCTTCCCTCTCCTATAATAGCACCCTCTGACTTTGGAAACTATCACTCCAGCAACAGAAAGCATTCTTAGAAAACACTGTCCTAAAAAAAAAACAAACACTAAAATTAAACAAAGCATTTTTAACCCTAGTCTAAAAGTTGCCACAATAATTTAAATAAATCAACATACCGTAATCAAGACATGTAATACACCCTCCCCATACCCACCAGCCATTTATTATGTAAAAATACATTTTTTTAATGAAAAAAAGACAAAGATTCTTTTTCTACCTTTTAAAATTACCCCAACAAAAAAACCTTTATAAAATTTTTTTAAAAAGATTTATTGTTTTTGACAGAGACCAAGAGAGACAGAGAGAAGGGGGAGGGCCCAGAGTAGCCTCCATAGTTGTACATCATCAGTTTTCCATATGGTTTCAGTTCACACAGGTAGGCGGGGCCTTGAAGGGTAGAAACTGAGCTACAGGCTACATGCATGGGAGGCACACCCCCTTAGGCCAAGGGCTGAACTGGGGGTGAGAACCCAACTGGGGGCCTCCCTCACTAGAAGCACACCTTACTTAGTTAAGCATATGGGTCTATACTGGCCAGGGCCTGGATTCTATCCTTGGTCCCTGGAGCTGCAAAGGGAACACAACACTTAAACCACTAAGCCCGCCTTTCCCTAGATTTTCACATTGAGATAATGTTTCTTCTTTTAAAAAGATAAAAGAGACAATCAGTTGACTAAGAAACGTGTTGCTTCAAATCAGGATGACCTGGAAAAGCCACAATACTTGGATGCAAAATTATGATCCAATTTAAAACAGTGAATACTACGTTCAAAATGTGTAATACATGTATTCTGGTTTAAAAATTCTAACATGTTTTAAAGAGATGAGGGCGAAAAACTTAAACTGATAAGATACTACAGTCACATTAACCTGTTGCCAACTTTAACAAATATTTCAAAATGTTTATGAAAAGCATAACCTTGGGGGTAAGGATGGGACTAAGTATGAGGTAAAATTTAGTTGTTATCCTCATGAGGCAACATCTTGTAATAAAAGTCTGTATGGCAGTGTTTTCTCCAAGTTTGTTGGGAAGATCATAAATACAGGGTTGCCAGGATAGCTCAACTGGTTGAGAGCTTGCCTTACTTACAACATCGAGGTCCGGGGACTGAATCCCAACCCCAGCCTACACAAATCCATATGCTGAACTGAGGAGCAACCGGTAACTGCCGAGTTCCACAGCGAAGATTCTGGCCTCCCATGAAGGAGACTCCCAAGTTCAGCTTCTACCTCCCATGGTGCCACATCCACCTGTGTGGAATGAAACTATATAACAACTAATGATGTACAACTGTGGAGACTACTCTGGGCCCTCCCCCACTTCTCTCTTTGTCTCTGTCTCTCTCACCTTCTCTCAAACAGTAAATCATAAAATAAAAAAAAAATCATAAATACAGACTCTGTTAATTGCCATGTATGGGGATTGGTAGATGCCAGATAAATGTACCTGGCATTCTCAAGCAACTGGCACTCAAGTGGTTGCTTGAGTTCCACTTAACTGAGAGTCTACTGTATTAGAATTACACATGAGGCAAAATCCTTGGCAGAAAAAGGCCTGGGATTCTGTATTTTAAAAGTGCTGTTGTTATTGTAATGAACATAAAATTTAAGAACCACCAGAGTACAAACTGAGGATGAGTTAGGGTACAAATAACTTTGGCCTTGGTGTGTGTGTGTGTGTGTGTGTGTGTGTACATACACACATATATATACATTTTTTTTTCTTTTTTTAAAAGATTTATTTTATTGATTTTTGACAGAGAGAAACAGAGAGAAGGGGGAGGGCCCAGAGCAGTCTCCATAGTTTACATTAGTTTTCCATATAGTTTCACTCCACAGGTGGGCACAGGGCTGCGCAGGGCAGGAACTGGGTCGAGAACCTCCCACATAGGTCCCGGCAAGAACCGAACTGGGGGAACACCCCAGTTCAGCATGTGGGTCCGCATGGGCTTGGGCTGGGGCCAGGATTCAATCCTCGGTCCCTGGGGCTTCAAAGCAAGCGCTTAACCCGCTGAGCCATCCCAGCTTTCCCGAGGGAAGAGAAGTTGTTTTTTGGTGTTGTTTTTTTTTTTGAACTGAACTGGGGGCCTCACCACATTCGGGAAGCACACCCCTGTTCAGCATGTGGGTCCGCCTGGTCCAGAGCCGGGATTCGATCCTCAGTCCTTCAAAGCGAGCGCTTAACCCGCTGAGCCATCCCGGCTTTCCTATATATATATATATGTATATATATATATATATATATATATTTTTTTTTTTTTTTATATTTATATTGTTTTTGAAAAAGAGACAGAGAGAAGGGGGAGGGCCCAGAGCAGTCTCCATAGTTATACATCATCAGTTTTCTACATGGTTTCATTCCACACAGGTGAGAGGGGGCCACACAGGGTAGGAACTAGCTGGGGTGGTGCTTCCCACATGGGGGGCATGCCCCCTCAAGGTGGGGGCTAAACCGGGGGCCTCCCACATGGGAAGCACATCCCAGTTCAGCACATGGACCTGCACGAGCAGAAGACCGGGACTCCATCCTTGAACCCTGGGGTTGCAAAGTGAGCTCTTAACCTGCCAAACCATCCCGGCTTCCCCCTTGATAGCTATATTAACACGTTAAGCTCCCAGGCTATTTTGTCTAGCTTACTGCTTGGCCCGTTATATCAGATTTCACCAAAATGCTGGCAACCAGAGATCTGTTTTGGTTGTGATAAGGCTGAAAGTTTATATATAGAATATATTTACTGTGTGAGTATTTATTATTTACTGCAATTTGTACAATGCATCATTTTAGAAATGCTTTATATTCAGTCAGTTGTCTGCAATTCTTGTTCCAGTGCAGAAAGATTTTTCTTTACCTGTGAATGTGAAAATGTCAGCAGAAGAGTGTGAAAGTGATTCTAGTAAAATTATTTTTCCTAAAAAAGTGTAGAGTCGTTATTTTTTCATCATCAGACAAAGAAGGTGAGAATATTAAAGAATGGCATGCAAAGAAGAACAATTTTTATGTTTACCGTGTTTCAGTAAAACTCATTAAATTTTTTTCACTTTTTTTATTTTTGTATTCATGATTATCATCTTGAAATTGTTTAAAAATTTTTAATAGAATGTTATTTTTTAAATTTTATATCATCAGTTAACATACAATACAGCAGCCTGCACGAAAAGTATACTGTCAATCACCGGTGACTGATGTGGTCCAAACGGAAAGTTCAGTGTCAGTAACCAGTGACTGACATGGCGCTTAACGTGTTAACTTGAGCAATTTCTTACCCTGAACCTTGGTTTTCTATGGTAAAGAGTGGTAGGAATACAATCTTCCTACTTCATAGAAAAGATCTAAAACAGGCATGTCTAACCCGTGGCCCAGGAGAGCGGTGAATGAGGCCCAACACAAATTCTTAAAACATTCTGAGATTTTTTTGGTGACTTTCTTTTTGGCTCATCAGCTATTGTTAGTGTGGCCCAGGAAGCCAAAAGGTTGGACACTGTAATCTAAAGCATTAAAGAAGATGTTTTATAGAAAGTGAAGTACTTAGCATACAGTTTTGACACATAGTAAGTAATAACTATGGTGAAAAACTTCCTGTGTCGATAAATATTTAACACTTTTGACATTAGAAAACAGTGTACCAAAGCAAGTTTTATATACTGTTGTGTCATTCTGCTCTTACCCTAAAACAGCTCCAAAAGTAAAGCAGTATTTTAAAAATAAGTCACTCACATGATTCAAAGAGAATGGGGGAAGGGTGTAAATCATCATTCTTTCCCTGAAGTCTTACAGACAATGAGAAAGTTTTGTCACATTTTAAAGATTAGAATTAAACATTACACACAATTTGTAGATGTTCACAAATATTACCATCACCTGATTAGACCGTGAGGAGAAACCACTAATTATAAACAGAAAGGAAATATTATCAAAAGTAGAAAAAATTCATACTTGCATAGATCAGAGCTCTGAGCCAGTACAGTATTTAACATACGAGTTTTTTTTTAAAGAGGACAACACAGAATAACTTACAATTAAAAGCCTACTCTATCCCAAAATATCATCTTCAATCATTTACATTTAAAATAATTCTTTCTATTCCTTCCTCTTCCCTAGATTCTTTTATTTTTATTATTGTTTTTGAGAGAGAGAGAGAGAGAGACAGAGAGAAGAGAGAACTGAACTGGGGGCACTCCCCAGTTCAGCACATGGTTCCAAACCGGCCTGGGCAGGGATTCGATCCTCGGTCCCCAGCGCTGCAAAGTGAGCGCTCAACCCACTGAGCCATCCCGGCTTCCCCGCTAGATTCTTGAATCAAATCAATTGTCAAAGTCAAAAAATATCTTCATCACTCGTCCATTCTCTTTCTCTACTAGGGATATTGCTATTCTGGCCTTCATTTCATCTGACATGAAGGCACAGATTCACATATTAGCCATAACAAAAGTGCTGAATAAGATTTCTGCCTCCAACTCTCTAATCCAGGGGTTCACAAACATTTTCTGTACAGGGCCAAATGATAAGTAAATATTTTAGGCTTTGTAGGTCATAATCTCTGTTTCAACTACTCAACTCTGCCACTGTTTAACTAAAGCAGTCATAAACAATATGCAAGTGGATAAGTACAGCTGTGTGCCAATAAAACTTTATTTACAAAATCTAACCATCGGTTGCATTTGGCCCTCAGGCCAATTTGCTGACCCCTAGTAATCCAACTACGGTAACTAACATCATTTTTTTAAATTCCATCATAGATCATGTAACTTCTGATCAAAGGTCCCTTTCTTACAAAGTACTCAACACAGCTCAATACACAAAGGCTTCCTCCAAATCTTCATTACCTATAGTACCGTATTTTCCGGCGTATAAGACGACCGGGCGTATAAGACGACCCCCTAATTTTACAGTTAAAACATAGGTTTAGGCCTATATTCACTGTATAAGACTACAGCCTCGGAAGTGGGGGGTAGTCTTATACAGCGAATATAGGCCTAAACCTATGTTTTAACTGTAAAATTAGGGGGTCGTCTTATACGCCGGAAAATACGGTAGTTATTTCCCTTCCTCCACCCTACATTACAAATTGATGTGGCGCCTTATACTTCCCCAATTCCAAGTTTTTGCTCAACCTACTATATACAGAATGACCTTCCTGCTTTCCCTCCCTCTACAATGAATACCCCTACCTCCCTTGCTTTCCTCACCCCAATCTAGGTGTAAATCCTATCCATCCTCCAAAGTCCCTCTTTCTCATTGATACCAAAAAACATGTCCCTTTATATCTTCTGTGTCAACGATTGCTTTGTATCTTACACCACAGTGAATTATGTAAATATCTTAGATGTCCTAAGCCTGTGGACAAGATCTATTTATGTATGACTCATCTCTGTATTTCCCATAGTACTTTATACTCAACAAATATGATAACTACTATTGTTCCAAAGAAAATATTCATACAATTAAAATCCTGCACATAACACAGCACACTTTTAAGGAAATAAGTCTAATGCACTTTTGTACTATATAATAAAAGTATACATACAACATAAAAACTAGTGATGCTGACTCAAATCACACCTTCAAAACTCAATCTCATTACTCACAAGGCAGCAAGGTAAAATGAGAAGAGCAAAAAAGGTCTGGATTCAAATCCTGGTTCTGCCACTGTTGTGGAGTCTCTGCTTTCTCCCTTATAAAATCAGTATTAGCATTAACTACACCTGGGAAGGTTAGGAATAACTATTGGCATATAGCAGCCATCTAGTAAATTATTATGCATCATGACTTTCATATAAATTTAAGAACACCTGTCTAAAAAGTTGACTGCAGTCCCTATTCTGTCAACAAAAACTGCTGAGCATCTCCTGGGCTCAGTAAAGTAAATATAAATAATGTGAATGATTCCTTGCCATAGAGAAATTCAGTTTGGTGGAGATCTTTTCACAAATAAGTAATACAACATATTTAGTGCTAACCTTCTAACTAATTCGGAAAAGATGAAAGTTGAAGATTATTTCAAAATTACTTTAGGCCTAAAGCTAAATATTTGACAACAGTGACTTAAGTCACGTTGAGTGCTATCAAACTGAAACTAAAATGCCAAGCTTCTGAACAATGGCCTACACAAGGCTTTCTGATTTCACCTCCTAGCACTCATTCCATATCAGACTATATGCTTTCCTGCTGAAAATCCAACAAATATAGCTCAGTCAAATCTTAGAGCCATTATACTTGGTTCTCCTCTTCAAGGAGAATGCTCTTTCAAACTTTTACAGGACTTCATCTCTTACTCCTGTAGATCTCAGCACAAACTGGTCACCTTCCTCAGAGAGGCTTTCTCAAACCACCCTATTTATGAGTAAAATAAACACTTCCTTCAGGCAACCATCATTTTCAATATCCTTTTGCTGTTCTTCTAATGGCAAATGGCCTTCAGTCATTTACTCATTATCCATCTCCCATATTAGGATAAAAATATCATGAAAACAGAAATTTCTTATTGGCAGCTGTATTTCTATCAAGTGAAACAGTGCCTGGAACACACTGAGTACAATAAGTCCTACTTAACATCATCACTACATAGGGGTTCATTGTATAACTCCATTCTGTGTATTTTTAAAATAAATTTAAGTTGGGGATGATGGGAAGGCTCAGCAGGTTAAGCGCTCACTTGCAGCCCTGTGGTGAGGATTGAGCCCCGGCCCAGTTCCGTGGGGACTCACCCATATGCTAAACTGGGGTGTGCTTCCCATGTGGGAGGCCACCGGTTTGGCTCCCACCTTGAGGGGGCATGCCTCCCATGTGGGAGGGCCCACGGCCCAGTTCTCACCCTGCGCAACCCCTCACCCACCTATGTGGAATGAAACTATGTTGAAAACTGATGACGTTCAACTATGGACACTACTGTGGGCCCTCCTCTTTTTCTCTCTCTTTGTCAAAACAATAAAATAAATAAATACAAATAAATAAGTTAGAAAAAGTTTTAAATTGTCAGTATAGGTTTTGGAACTGCAGCGAAATGACTAAGGAAGAAACTAATTTTAGCATAGGCTGATACAAAAAATAGTGAAGTTCCTACAACAATCTCAATGTGATAATGAAAACTAAGATGAACAAAATATTCAAGGACCAGCTGTACTCAATATACATTTGTTATTTGTTGTATGAATGGCATGTTTGAGTGAAGAGGAATATTCATTCAACATTACAAATTACAGAGCCTCTTAAACTCAACTGCTTTCAATTAAACCTAGCATGTTAAGGCTCCTCCTACTCCTAGGTCAGGGGTTCTAAATTTGAGGCTTCAGAGAATTGTAATTATCCCATTTTTCTGGAAGGGTATTCTATAACTTATCTTTAAAGGGTCTCTAAAACACCCTAGGAGCAGTGACTTACAACTTTGGTGACACCATGGACTCTGCTGGAGAACTTAAAAAATACAGATGCCTGGGTGCCACCCTAGAGGTAATGGTCTGGGGTACAGACTTAGCACCAGAATTTTCTTCAAGTTACCCAGGTGATCCTAGTGTATAGCAAAAGTTGAAAATCATGCAACTTGGAAGCAACAGATGTCAAATGGACTGGATCTCTCAAAGCCACTTATACACAGAAGAAAGTAAAACTACTGAAAATAAAATTAGCATCTCTGACGAACAGATTAACGTACAAGTGCCTGAATAATTCTATACCAAAAATACATTTTAAAAATTAATATCTCTACTTCTACTTCATAGATTTTAACACTAAAATTTCAGAGCTTGCCCCAGAACACAAATCCACTTATTTAAAATACACATATTTCATACAAAAGTTCACCTGTTAATAATTTACTGAATTATACTATAAAAACAGTCACAAGGGTATAAAGAACAGCAGAAGGAATATAGTCAACAATATTGTGACAACTATGTATGGTATCAGATGAGTACTAAACTTATGGGGTGATCACTATAAAGTATATGTGTGTAATCACTACATTGTACACTAAAAATTAATATAATATCACATGTGAATTGTAAATGAAAAATACATTTAAAATCTTTACTAAACTATAAAACCTAAATATACTGAGAATGACAAAACACTTTCTGAAGACTAATCAATGACATTACAATTATAAAGCACTTTGTAGTTTCATTGCTAAAAACTTTGAAGCAAGTATTTTCACCAATTAATCTCATTTAGCCTGCTATAGAGGATGACAGGTGAAACTAATAATGACAACACAAATGAAAAAGAAGAGACGGGAAATTTCAGAAATATATTTAGATCATGCTAAAAAGAATTTGAAAAAAGTAGGTATCAGACTGACACAGGTGGTAGGTTTTGTTTTGTTTTTGTTTTGTTCTAAGTCCAACAACCAAACATCAAGTAATGAGCCAATTCACTGTTACCAATCTAGAGTAGAATAGGTTACTGGTTTTTACAGTCACCCAAGTAGTCCCTTCTAGGAGATGACTGGCAGGATAAGAGCCAAGCAGCAAAATGCTAAATATCTGTAGAATAAATAAATACAGAGATGCTCAAAATCCACTGTGGTAAATAACTTTAAATGTTAGGATACTTATAATTACTAAAGAACTCATTCCACCTCCCCTTCTTAACTCTTGACTGTATGGAGTTACTTGTTGACATGGAAATTCCAAGTCTTGAGCCCACGTGATATAAAACATCAGAAACTTAGAGCAAGTTTTTAAACCTAAAATTATTTGGGGGAAGAAAGCCAGACACCTAGGAATGAAGTCTCCCTGGCTTGACTTCTTGGTCATATTGCAATGATATTTTATCCTAAGTATCATTCACTTCCTTTGTCAAGTAAGTGAAGTAAATTTAGTGTGAAAGTGCAAACAAAGAGACACATGCAGGTACATAATTCATCAAACCATTTTAGTTAAAGAGACTGGAGAGATATGGGGCTTGAACTGCATAAGAAACCTGAGTAAATGTAGAACTATCAGAATTGAAAAATTCACCTTTAAAATTTCCTTCCTACAAAGATGGTCACGGGGCAGCTTTACCTTATGTCATTCAGAGCTACATTAAATAGTGCCCTGTTATTAGTAACGTTTTCTTTTATCAAGAGCCTATGGAAATAAATGTTCTGGGATTAACTAGTAAATAGATAAATGAAGCCATAAACATTCCCAAATATGTGGGCTGGAAATGAAAACAAAGCAGCACAGGATATTAACTCCATTGGTTGTTTACAAATGTTTTCATGTGCCCGAGTCTCATATAATTGGAATAGAACACTAATATAGAGAAAGGATGAAAACTGCAGGGAAGGGCTATGGAAAACTCTAGGAGTTGAAAATCTCATGAAACATCAAGAGACGAGGTCATTTATTCAGTAAATTCCCAACCCAGAAAGCTTTTAACCCACTCCTTTTATTTGGTAAAACAAGAATGAACAAAAAAGAATATATTAATGGGAAGAAGAAACAGAAGCTAAGAAAATCTGATCTAAAAGGTGCTGCAAGGGATGCGGGGGGAGTTAATTGCCTAAGGCAGGAAAGGTAACAGCAAAACCATTGAAATGTACAACAGACTCAAGGAACAACTTCAGATCCCTTAACATTCAAGAGCTTTAAGAGAAAAATCCCCACTCTCTCTAGCTGTTGCTTCAGTACTACTCTGTTCTTGTAGCCAGGTAATACTGCACTCAACTATATTCCGTTCTAAATCAGATGAAGTATTTCAAAAATCAGCCCCATTTCCCTTAATTTCTGAATTAGAAGCTACCATAATGAATCCACCTGAATAAACAGTATCTCAGTTTTTTTTGTTGTTGTTTTTCTTTTTTTGGGGGGGGGGGAATAAATTATAACAGTGATGAAGAGAACAGTAGAGAAGAGGAAAGGAAAAAATACCAAAACAAATGAATGGCTCACAGCCTTTTATCTACCTCAATTTATGTGAGAAAGAATGACATGTCTGAAAAACATGTAACTAGAAATGGAGGGGGAGGCTTATCAATTCTGATTTGTCCCTTTAGTAGATATTCTCCCTCATATGACTGTCCTTTAAGAATGTCCACTATAAAAGAACAGTCTCACTTATGAATGTCCATTCACAGCAAAAACTTAAAAACTACTGGAATGATTGTACAAAGTATTCTTTTCTCAGGACTGGTGACAAAAAAACGTGAGGGTGAGATGAGGGGAAAGTGTAAATCAAGTGTGTCTAACCCGCAGCCCGATCATGGGCCACATGCGGCCCAGGACGTCTTTGAATATGGCCCAACACAAATTCATAAACTTTCTTAAAACATTATGAGATTTTTTTTTTTTTTTTAAGCTCATCAGATTTTGGTTAGTTAGTTTATTTGTGGCCTAAGACAGTTCTTCTTCCAATGTGGCCCAGAGAAGCCAAAAACTGGACAACTCTGGTGTAAACAATAGAGCAAGAAATACCTATATTACATGGTTTATAGGATGTCTTCTCAAGATTTAATCTCAATTTTAGTTTCTTCATCTGTAAATTAGACACAAAGCTCACTACCTAATTAATGTTATAAAACTGAAATTAGCCATATAAAGAGCACTCCTGACATTCAGTATAAAAACTGACATTAGTGTTCTTTCTCCTCCAAAGAGAGATAAAGATGACTAATGCGCAGGTTCTCAACCAGATGTGATTTCTGTCCCCCAGGACACACATTTTTGTCCCCAAGGACACACATGGAAATGTCTTGAGACATAGTTTGTTATCACAACTACTGGGAGGTAGAAATGACACTATCAATATTTAGTGTATAGAGACCAGAGATGCTTTCAAACCTCCTACAATGACCAATACAGTCCCTTGACAACAGAGCTATCTGGCCCAAAATGTTGGGAAACCCTACCTAAACAAATTTGTCTGGAAAAACCACACAAAACATGGGAAACAGGATACATAGTTCCTGCAGCCCATAAGAAACCTATTTAGAATATTTAATAGCCTAAAAGCATAAATTCTATCTTATAGCAGCTATTATTCAAATGACAAGTAAAAACATACAAATATCAAACAGTGTATGTGTCAGAAAAAGTCTTCCGAAGTATTAAAAATGCAGACAAAATATTGAGAAACTATTAAATTTGTTTTTCTAAGTAACAGTAATAACATTCAAGCTTAAAGTTAAACTGGCACACTCATATATGTGAAAACAGAATAAAATGATACAGCTCTTTCAGAAAGCAATCTGGGGGTAAAAATAGCCATAAAATGATGATACTCCTTTGAACCACTTTAAAAGAACACTGTACAAAATACTCACTGCTTAATATTGCAATTATGAAAAACTGACAATGTACAGTATCCAACAATGGATATACACCCAAAATCTACATATCATTATTATTTATGTGCCAGACACTAGAACAGAATATAGACATTTTATATACATTATCTCCTCTAGCCTAACAAAAACCCTATAAGGTAGGTAAGTGTTCTAAAGTTCCATGTTACAGAAAAAACTAGGGTGCAAAAATCACAGCACTAGCAAGTCAGACAGCCTAAATTCAAATTCAGATGGACCAACTCTAAACCTTCAAGTGGAGGGAGCCAGGATGGCTCAGCAAGTTAAGTGCTCACTTTGCAGCCCTAGGGTCTGAGGATCGAGTCCTGGCCCCAGCTCATGCAGACACATATGCTGAACTGGGGTGTGCTTCCCATGTGGGCCCGAGGCCCCTGGTTCAGTCCCCACCTCAAGGGGCTGTAACTTCCATGCAGGAATCCCCGCCCACCTGTGTGGAACGAAACCATGTTAAAAACTGATGATGTACAACTATGGAGACTGCTCTGGGCACTCCCTCTTTTTTATCTCTGTCTCTCTCTGTCAGAAAGAAAGAAAGGAAAGAAAGAAAGGAAAGGAAGGGAAGGAAGGGGAGGGAGGGGAGGGAGGGAGGGAGGGAGGAAGGAAGGAAGGAAGGCAGGAAGGAAGGAAGGAAGGAA
Organism: Craseonycteris thonglongyai; assembly: GCA_004027555.1. Classification (NCBI taxonomy): domain Eukaryota; kingdom Metazoa; phylum Chordata; class Mammalia; order Chiroptera; family Craseonycteridae; genus Craseonycteris; species Craseonycteris thonglongyai. Next base: position 20,087 of record PVKE010015662.1, read on the forward strand.
GGAAGGAAAGAAAGAAAGAAAGAAAGAAATCTTTAAATAAAATAAAGCCTCAAATGAATGCAATGAGTAACTGAAGCAAAACTTGGGAGTATTATAAACCTAGTAAAAATAATCATGACTATTTGTTAGATGAAGAATTATGTATCTAAACTAAGAACATGACACTTTTCAAATATCCATAGACAGTTTAACAAATGACCATGTAATGGGTCACAAAGGCATAGCTCAAATTCTAAAAATTAGAAAGCATTTAGAAGAAAGCTGGGATGGCTCAGTGGGTTAAGCTCTCGCTTTGAAGCCCCAGGGTCTATGGATCAAATCCCAGCCCCGGCCCATGCAGACCCATATGCTGAGCTGGGGTGTGCCTCCAGTTCAGTTCTTGCCAGAACCTATGTGAGAGGCTCCTGGCCCCGGTTCCTGCCCTGCGCAGCCCTGTGCCCACCTGTGGAGTGAAACTATGTTAGCAAAGTAAAAAATTAGCCTGGGAATTTTAACACACCTTTCTAAATAATCATGCTGAAAAGAAACCAAAATTCCTCTTCTATTTAGAAATGTACAACAAATGGAGCTCCAGTGGCACAATCATCTGCGCGTGGTACTTATGTGAAATGTATAACAAATGAAGATATGACACACCAAACTTATAATATGGTCAAAGAACTCAAAGCAAATGCTACAGACTTACATATTTAAGAAAAAACAAAGGCTAAAAATGACCTAAATGTTTAACTTAAAGAAGCTTAAAAAAAATATCCAAAATGAAAGAGCAGATACAACATAGTAAAGCAATACAAACAATCTTATCTATAGGACTATTTTAAGAATTAGGCAGAAATTCATAATACATTTGAAATTTTAGGTAAAATGAGAGATTTTCTAGAAAAATGTTTTGCCAAAATTGGGTCATGATGAAACAGGTGAAAAATCTTAAACCAATAACCAAGAGAAGTTTAAAATATAAGCCAAGACCCACTCATAAAAATAAAATGGCAACTAGTTCAAGACATTTTAATACCCAAGTTCTATCAAAACCCCAGTAAACTAGCCAATCCTTGTTAACTATTGTCAAACTTTAAAAAAAAAAAGGGAGTGTGGGTGTGGGTTACCAAACCAATCTATGAGCCTGATAGGATATAATAATCATAGCCAGTCAAAAAATAAACTACAGGCCATTTCAAGTTATGAACATGGGAAAAGGAAAAAGTAGACACTTCCCCAAAATAACTTAGTAAATCCCATTTGATGTGTTAATAATCCAGGTCATCCAGATGGTCAGTATCTGGTAATGTTTAGCCTATGAACTCCCCACTGGAATGTAAACTCCAAAGAGAGCAGAGATTTTTTTAAATCTATTTTGTTCATTACTCTATCTGCAGTGCCTTGACAAGCTCCTGGCAAATAATAAGCACTCAATAAATATTTGTTAAATTCAAGACTCAATCAAGAAATCGTTTAAAGGCTCTAAATGAAAAAAATGATAATCAACTCCACGGATATTGAAAAAGCATTAATAATCGATACTTAGTTGTAACAAAAATCTTTACTGAGTTATAAATGAAAAGACCTGTGCATGACCTAATAAGAACAATGATCACAAACCCACTGTACAAATCACACTCAATGGCAAAACATAACTTCCCTGAAGTCCCAGATTAGTAAGTCCCCTACATCTGGCACTAGTCAATCATGCACTAGAGGGTTCCAATCTATGAAATCAGACAAGAAATACAAAGTCTAACAACTAAAAAGGAAAATACAAAGACATCAGCATTGGTGACTAGATGACTTTCCACCTAGTAAAATCAAATAGCTGAAAAAATTGGTAAGGGCAGAAAAATTCAGTTAGGCAGCCAAACAAACAAAATCAACATATAAAAACCAATAGTTTTTCCATATACCAACAAGAAATGATCTCACAATACAGCATGAAAATCTGTAAAATACATAGACATAAACCTAATAGAAAATGCGTAAAGCCTACAGAAAGTATAAATTTTACTCTAGACATAAAGGACCTTAATGACAAAAAAAAATCACAACTTTAAAAGGACATGCTGTCAAGATGTCCTATCTCCAAATTAATGTATAGCACAAAGCAATCACAATCCAAATAACATGATTTAAAGGAAATTGATAAACTCTAAAATTCTTATGTAAGAAGATAATGAGCAAGAATTAATGCCCTTACAAATATATCTATAAAATTTTAAGTAAAAGGAGAGTGCAGTTACTCTATTAGATATTTAAAGATATGTCAAATAGTATTATAAATAGTATGGAGAATATACTGTATCATTTAAAGCTTTCATAATTCAAACTGTGATATTGATGTAGGAACTGACAATAGATCAATAAAACAGAAGACAACAATATAAGTGGCATTTCTAATCATAGGAAAAAAAGGGTCTACTCGTATTGTTAAGGACAACTGGTTATCTATGGTTGTGGCAAGAGATGAAAATAATAAAGTTAAAAATCTTCCCTCAAACATTACACAAAAAACTAAGAGCTAGAAAAAGAGAACAGATTGGTGGTTGCCAGAGGCAGGAAGTGGGAGGTGGCAAAACTGGTAAAAGGAGTCAAAAGTTACAAATTTCAAGTTATAAAATAAATAAGTCGGGGAAGCAGGGATGGCTCAGTGGGTTAAGCACTCACTTTGCAGCGCCGGGGACCGGGGATCGAATCCCGGCCCCGACCCATGCGGAACCATATGCTGAACTGGGAGCTCCCCCAGTTCAGTTCTCTCTCTGTCTCTGTATCTCTCTGTATCTCTCTCTCTCTCTCTCTCTCTCTCTCTGTGTCAAAAATAAATAAATAAATAAAAATATATTTAAAAAATAAATTTTTAAAATAAATAAATAAGTCATGGGGATGTAATATACTGCTCAGCAACTACAGTTAATAATATACTGTTACATATTTGAAAGGTGTTAACCGAGTAAACCTTAGAAGTTCTCATCACAAGAAAATAAAATTCTGTCAACTATTTATGGTGAAAGATGTTAACTAGACTTATCATGCTGGATCATTTAGCAAGGTACACAAATATGAGATCATTCTGTATACCTGAAACTATATATGTCAATTATACCTCAATTTACAACTATTTAATAAAAAACTTTAGGAGCTGAACAGAAAAGCTCAACAATCATCCTCTTAAAGAAACTTCTCCAACAAAAGGCCTTTAACTCCAAATAATTTCATTCCATTTCTCTGTCCTCATACACTGACATCTTTCCTTGCCTCTTCTAGTTCCATCAATATTCCGCCAATTTTCTAGATAAAAATCTTGTCATGTCACCAAGAAGTTTCCTAAAGTATGTAATCAATGAAATGTTAGATTTGGAGTCAAAAGCTCTAGTACAACCTTGACTCTTTCTTAATAATCTTTAGCACAGTCACTTGACCTCTCTGTCCCCAGGTTTCTCATCCATGAATGACAAATTTGTGTTTATGTCCAAAGTGAACTCTAAAATTCTCTATTTCATCAATCATACATCTAGACCTTTCTTCCCATTCCATGTCCATCATCCTGGTTCAAAGACTTTTATTTCCAGCTAGGCTACTTGCTTTTCAGTCTTGCCCTGCTCCAAACCATCTTACACCTCCAGTCCATCCAATTCTTGTCACTTTCAAAAACACTTATGCGCACTTTAATCATGCCATTCCACTTAGAATTGTCCACTATTCTAAGGACAAAATCCAAATGCAATAGCCTGGCATTCAAAAACAATGTGTCCCCAAATTACCCTTCCAACCTCTTCCACTTTATTGAACCTTTTCTCTCTGGCAGATAGGTGTCTCACTTGTTACCAATACAACATCTTCACCACAGGTCCTCTATCCTTGGACCTGAAACATTCTATTTCCCCTGGGAAACCTAAGTGTCTTCACTGATCCAAGTTAAAGATCCATCTTTTCTCAGGTCATCTGATGGATCACCTTAGCCTATTGCAATCACTCTGTCCTAAATTTCAGCAATAAAGCCTCTACCATGTATCCAGTACTGAGCATGTACTACCGAATTCTAATGAGTCCTTTGTACCTACCTTGGGGGTGGGGAGTTGGGAGTGTGTGGGGAGTCAGGGTTGTGCAAGATTGGGGGGAGTCAGTCACATAAAGTATTCCTTGAAGGCAAGAACCAAGTTCTCAACTCTTTTTTAAAAGTTCTCATCATCTCTTATTTTATTATCACAGAAGTGTTTCCTTGCCCTTTGGGGACAAGGTTAATCTTGATAGTAGATGATCCTGAAAGGCTAGTCTGCAAATAATTAAAAATTACCTTGAAAAATTTTACATTTACTATTCTTTGCTCAGAGAATTTTTTTTTTTTTTAAAGATTTATTTTTATTGTTTTTGACAGAGAGAGAGAGAGAGATACAGAGACAGAGAGAGAAGGGGGAGGACCCAGAACAGTCTCCATAGTTGCACATCATTGGTTTTTCCACATAGTTTCATTCCACAGGTGGGAGTGGGGCTGTACAGGGCAGGAACTGGGCCGGGGTCTCACCCTGGTAAGAACCGAACTGGGGGCACTCCCTAGTTCAGCATATGGGTCCGCATGGGCCGGGACCAGGATTCGATCCTCGGTCCCCAGGGCTGCAAAGCAAGAGCTTAACCCACTGAGTCATCCTGGCTTCCCCCGCTCAGAGAATTCTTGATCTCCTTTTCTACAATTGCCACAGAAATATTTTTGACTACCCTCAATAATGACACATCTTAATTTCTACTCAGGTTATCAACAATGGTAACTCCTCTGATGACAGTTGAAGGATTGTCAATGGAATATAAGTTCTTGGAAGGCTGGCCTATTAGGAAACACCCAAGAGCTATACTATGTAAATTTGTCAGCCAATCTTAATGTTCATGGATGAAATTAAGAAAATGTACTTCATCAAGTAATACCATCACCATACTGTTTATTTGGAGTAAACCATTTAAGTGTAAATAATCTAACACTGCTTTGGACATCAATGGAAACAGTAAACTACCTCACCTAACAAAATGTAAAACCACCTTATATGAGGACTATCCGGAAAGTATCCAGCCATGTAACTGTTCTCATTATATTGACAACGGCTGGGTATTTTCCAGACAGGCTTCATATACATATGTCAATGTCTTAAAAGTACACTTACAAATATCAAAGTCACCTCATACGTCTCAACTCTTAGGTCTGAGAGTTACTATCAAATATCGTTAAGAACAAATTGGAAAGACAATCATTGCACCAAATTTCAAAATCAGCCTTTCCACTTAAACTTCCAAGTCAAATTACTTCTGTGGAAGCTTGACTATATTTACATGAGATCAATTTCAAATACATCTGGATAGAAGCAAAATGAGTATTAAGCAAGCCTCGCTGTTTTCATCTTACAAAGAGATGATTGGCCTGTCTTCCAGCTTTGTGAATAAAGGTCTTGCAAAATTCGCTATGCGTAGGGTGTGCCCAAAGAATACTTGCTGGAAAAATCTGCTGGGGGAGTGCCAGTTTAAAAAGAAAAACATTTTCACCCAGTTGGAAATCGAGAAAAACAATGGTTGCAAAAACTCAACTGAAACCTCTCAAGATATGAAAAAAAACTTTAAAGAAAAACCCAAGATCTTTTTCACTCTGAGTGAAATTCTATGAAAGGAAACTAAATGAATCAATGAAGGATTCAGCTATGTTAACTTTATGTATCTAAAAAGCAGTAACTAAAATTCTGCCTTTGATACTTGGCAGTGTCAAAAGGCAGACAGTCCCTTATTTGTTCTATGTAAATGAACTTTACAATCTGTAAATTTTTAATCAACTACTTCTGGGAAATATATATATATAAACTTTTTATTGTTTAAAAAGTTGAATTTTTATTGTTTTGATTATTGGGGGGAAAGGGAAATAGATGACTGTTTTTATTAGAGATATTTATTTCCAATGCCTAACACTCCAACAATAGCTTTATTAAGAGAAAAGGATAATGATATAGAGTAAAGCCCTTGTTTTCACTCACTATACTCCATCCTCAGGGTCCATACTTTCAAGTGAGTAGCCTGTTGCAGCTCTGCTACTAAATCCCTGAGGGGCGACCCAGTATGCAGACTGCCTATAGAAATGCAGTTAGTGTTAGATACCTGGCCACTCAGCATATGTCAGCAAAACAGACAGTATGCTAACAGTGACAAAAGCTTTTCCCATCTTGGCGAGTCTTATCATTATTCAAAAAGGTATAAACCCTATTTTATAAGTGAGAAATTTAAACCTAGAAAGATTAAAAGACAAAACTAAACTTAATTCTCAGTAACAGTCCAGAATTCTACTATATTGCTTCCTCTTAGCATTAATCCCAAAAATGCTAAGAAAAATAATAACCTCCAGTTCATCCTTCAAATTTTCTGGTAATTATCAAATCAATTAAAACAAGGTATCAAATGTTTATCATAAACCTCATATTCACACAGTGGAATGACAATCAGGATAGTCTTCAATTGGTATTACAAGCCTTTCAAAAGTTCTTATAGTAACCTGATTTACCAGAAAGAGATTTCTTGAGGAAAATACTTTAATAAACACTCAATACATGCTTACAATTCATATATTAGCTATAAGAACAAGAAAAAACATAAAATACTTTCCTATCTTGAAAGATTTCTTTTTCCAGCAACTGGAGAAATAAAAGGATATTTCCAATTAAGTTAAAATGTAGGGATGCAGGATAGCTCAACAGGTTGAGCTCTTGCCTTGCAACCACAAGGCCTGGGGATGGAATCCCAGCCCCGGCCCGTGCAAACCCACATGCTGAACTGTGGTGCCGCTTCCCATGCGGGTGGCCCCCAGGTTGGTTCCTGCTCCACACAGTCCCACATCCACCTGTGTGGAATAAAACTATGTCAAAACTAATGATGTACAACTATGGAGACTGCTCTGGGCACTCCTCCCTTCTGTCTTTCTCTCCTCTCAAAAACAAAATAAATCTTAAAAATAACAAACTAAGATAATTATCTACCTTATTGTATTGTGGGGATTAAGTTAATGCATGTAAAGCCTTCAAAACACTGTCTACCTCAAAATATTCAACAAATGTAAGTTATTATTTTTCTTATCAACATGTCTCAACTCTGCTGTCTGATTAGGCGAAGTTGGTTAAGAATGTTGTTTCCTTGCTCAACCACATCAGTTCAGTAAAATTCCTGCTGGGGCTCTGTGATCTGCCAGGTTTCAGACTAATTTGGTCCCAAAGGTCACCTTCAGTTCCTATTTTCTCAGGATGTATCTCGCAAGCACCAGAAGCACAAATAGGAAATAGCAAATAAACGGTGATCAAGAAAATGGTCATTATTAACTTATCTGGTATCATTCAATTCCCTGGTTCATACCCAACAAAGGGCAAATGTAAACTTTTTTTTTTTCCAAGATTTTTATTGTTTTTTTTGAGAGAGAGACAGACAGAGACAGAGAGAAGGGAGAGGGCCCAGAGCAGTCTCCATAATTGACAGCATTAGTTTTCCATATAGTTTCACTCCACAGGTGGACACAGGGCTGCACAGGGCAGGAACTGGGCCGCAGCCTCCCCCATAGGCCCCGGCAAGAACTAAAATGGGGGCACACCCCAGTTCAGCATATGGGCCTGCATGGGCCAGGGCCAGGATTCGATCCTCGGGCTCCAGGGCTGCAAAGTGAGCGCCGCTGAGCCATCTGAGCTTCCCTAAAACAACTTTTAAGAAAATGATTTAAAATAGAATACAACCCCTTTTTGGTTGCCACCCTTCAAGTCTCCACTTTTCCCCCAAAATAATTTTCTCCAAAAACCCTCTTACCTGAGCCCTGAATATAATCCATATAGTAATGCTACCAAATAGGTTGCCAGAGCAACCCTCAACATTTATAATTGAACAACTTTTCAGTATTCTGGGTTTTTTAAAAGATTTATTTTATTGTGAGAGAGAGAGAGAGAGAGAGAGAAGAGAAGAGGGGAGGGCCCAGAGCAGTCTCCATAGTTGTACATCATTAGTTGTGACATGGTTTCATTCTACACCAGGGGGATGTACCGGTAGAGCCGGGAGGGGTAGCAACCGAACTGGGGGCCTCCGCACAGGAGAGAACCTCTGCTGTTGGGCTTGGTGGTTGCCATTTGTGCTGCAGTTCAGCATTTGAAGTTTGTACAAGCCAGACCTGGGAATCAAACCCCGAACCTCAAGATTGCGAGCAAGTGCTCAACCGCTGAGCTATCCTGGCATCCCACAGTATATTCTATTTGAGAAATATACTCTCCAAATAACTTTTGTCATATTGAAATTGATTTCAAAGCAAAAACCCTTCTTCATAATTACACAATATAAATCAAACTTATAGGCTAAAGTTGCCACAAAGTCTTAATTAATGAGACCCCAAATTAATAAGGTTTACTCATTATTATATACTAAGCTCCATGGTTCAAATTTATAGAAACTCAATGCTCTCTTTACATTGACTACACAAGGGCTGTATGAAAAGTATCCAAACATGTAATATGAAAAATAGAAGCTTTATGGCTGGATTTTTCCAGACATCCCTCATCTGAACATAATTCTTTCCTAGATACACAATGGAAAACAGGAAAAGACTATGAACTGGTAGACACAAAAGGACATAACTTTAGGCATGAATTTCTGTCTAGCTTGCAAAACAATCTAGTCTGGGGGTATCCAACCTTTTGGCTTCCCTGGGCCACATTAATATTAATGATAGCTGATGTGCTTAAAAAAAAAAAAAAAATCACAAAATAAATCTCATGTTTTAAGAAAGTTTACGAATTTGTGTTGAGCCACATTCAAAGCCATCCTGGGCTTCATGTGGCCTGTGGATCACAGGATGAACAAGCTTGATCTAGTCCATTTTGGTCTTTGTTTAGGGAAAGGGAAAAAGAAACTAATAGAAGTACTGTTCATTTGAAATAAAATGTGGTCCCAAGCTTTCCATTATCTTGTAAAACTATTTTATGCTGATGAAATCTAACAGGGTGCTCTGCAAATGACACCAAAACTCTTACACAACAGCAAAACATATTTAAATGAAAATTAGAGAATACTCACTGTATTCAATATCCTCCCCCATATGTTCCTTTCCCACCTCAACATATCCATACAATCTAATTACTCCTGCCAAAAATCTGTGAATTACCCGTAACACCTCTTCCCTCTTTCTCACTGCATCCAGTAATCACAGGTTCTAGTCACCCTACTTCCAATATCCAATTCTCACACTCTTCCCTGACAAAGGGCAAGTCCACCATTTCCTCTAACCTGGCTTACCCCAACAGCCTAAACGGTCTTCCTTCCACAGTCTACATCCATTCCTCTCTTCACACAGTAAGGCAGAAGGGGGGTGTCTTTAAAAAATTCAATGGTATGTAAACCCTATGTCAATGGTTTCACAATGAAAATTTAAACCTGAGATGACCTACAAGGCCACTAGTATAACCTGGCTTCTAGCTCACTCCTTGGCCTTATTTCTCACCTCTCCTTACACATTGTTCTAGAAAGTATCAAGCACCTCCCATTCCCAAGGCCTTAGCATATGCTGTTTCCTCAATTGGAAACACACTCCTCTTCTTCACCACCAACTCCTCATCATTCAGGTCTTAGCTTACATGCTGCTTCTTCAGGAAACCTGCTATGACACCCTCACCCACTTTAACTAGAGGTTCCTGATTTGCACCCTCATAGCACTCTGAACTTCATTTCTTTGGCACCCGTAACTTTTGTAAATGTATCATTAACTATGTGATTACTTGCTTAAATAATTAATGTCTTTTTTAACCTATAGCTTCCCGTGAGGGCTCAGCATGGGATTCTCTCTCTCTTATTCACCACTATATATCCCTAGCACCCAGCACCTCAGCACATAGTAAGCATTCAATATATCTGATAAATGAGTTAATCAGTTTCAAAGTCTCCAATGTGAGCCTCTGAAGCCTCTATACAAATCAATTCCTCCTTCTGTTTAATAGCATTTTTTTCTGTGTATAAGTCGATACTTTAGTCTAAAACTGTTAAAGACCAAAAATTGGGGGTCATCTTATATACGGGGGTAAACTGTATATTGATTATCTTAATGTTGGGTTAGAAAAGTAGGGGTTTGTCTTATACATGAAGGCATCTGGTAATACAGAAAAATACAGTACTTGGAAGTCCCTTTCCTGATTTTTAACACTTGCTGGAACTTGTAAGGAACATAGAACCTTCATTTTTAAGACACTAGTAAATAATCTGAATCTTATCAGCTATTAGGGTTATTTTACAAATTGTATTCTTATAGTTGTCCAAGATTGAAACTTCAGTTATCTATGATGATCACCTCTTTCACTGTTCCCCCTATATCCAATGTTAAGTCCCCTTAAATCTACTTCTGCATAATCTCTGAAATTTTCTCTTTTCCTTTCTACACTATACTTGTTATGACTAGGTCTCTAAAATATCTCCACGCTGGCCACCAAAACCGCAAGTTTTTTAGACTCTTTCCTCTGTGTATGCTGTGACTTCTACTTGTACTGACCCTACCTCAAGCCACAACCAAAAAAACCTTCTATCAAAGTCCTAGCCAACCTTCAAGGCTCGTTTCTAATATCCTTTCTTGCCAATGCCACCAACCAACCGTGATCTCTTCCTACTTCATTTGTATCAGCAGCATTTACTTTAAATTACGTGCCAGGTACTAGTATTCATTTTTGTCTTGCCCTCTTCTCCACTCCACATTAAATCTATAAACTTTCTGAGGATAGAGATTCAAGTCTATTTACCTATGACATCTGTGTCTCACAAATTTGTTCATTTGGCAAGTAACTTATTACATGACTGCTTTAACACTATCATAAAAAAGCACTTAAACTCAACTTCAGAGAATTAAAACACCAGTCACAATGCAACAGAAAACATCTGCAGAAGCTAGATCTGCAGTAAATGGGTAACCTAAATTTCTGTTGCTGAAGAATCATGATTCTGGGGGAAAAAAAAAAAAGAATCCTGATTCTGAAGGATTCTTTACTTCAGAATCACACAAGAAGCAGCAAGAATAATTCTCACTATTGATACTTATTCTCAGGAAAAAGGGGTGAGGAGTACAGGGAAGAGGGAGTAAATATAAAAGTTCCTGTTTCTGCCACTGGATGTCATATGCAGGCCAACAGAAAAACAAGAAGCATTAAATCAAAGGTGTTCAACAAATGTAAGTTTACTCAGCTCTAAAGTAACTTCTAGAAGAACACAATGGAATTACTCTCATATATGTACCCTACACACTAAGAAATACAATAATCACTGTCATGTACAAAAGAAACAAAAACATAAGGCATTATTAAAGGAATCAAAGCTCTTTATTAAAAGATTCAAAGCTCTTAAGTCACAAACAAGAAAGCTGTTTTGTTTCAAGTTACATCAGTGACTTATAGCGAGACTTTTGGTTTGGGTTCCCCACATGCAAAAAAAGGTGTTGATGGGAAAGCCGGGATGGCTCAGTGGGTTAAGCACTCACTCTGAAGCCTTGGGCAAGACCGAGGATCAAATCCAGGCCCTGGCCCGTGTGGACCCATATGCTGAACTGGGGAGTGGCTTGCAGTTCAGTTCTCACCGGGGTGAGACCCCAGCCCAGTTCCTGCCCTGTGCAGCCCCGCCCACCTGTGGAATGAAACTATGTGGAAAAACCAATGATGTGCAACTATGGAGACTGTTCTGGACCCTCCCTGCTCTATCTCTGTCTCTCTCAATCTCTATCAAAAACAATAAAAATAAATCTTAAAAAAAAAACAAAAAACAGGTGCTAAGAAAAGCTCCATCAATGTTATTCAAAAATAGTGTCAGAACTGAAGTAGTTTGAGCCCTAGAGATCATCTAATTCGATTCCCTCATTTTTATTAGAAAAGTAGTTACATGATTAGCCCTACAGCCAGTTTGTAGCAGAGAAAGGTTAGATCTTAGGTCTCCTGACTAATTGATATTCTTCTTATTTCATCATTTTGTGAAGAAAGTATAAGCAATAGGAAAATAAGCATAAATCAAGTTGACTTTGGCAACATCATCTGTGTATACGCAGTATATTCAAGATCTACAAAACAAAGCATTTTAGAGTACCTAAAAAGCAAAACCTACAGACACACTAATTCATTGTATCTGTAAGTCTATAATAAATTCATTATTTCTGTAAATCTATATTAACAAATTCATTATATCTGTAAGTCTATATTAACAATCCCAAGAGGGTGAAATTCCCAGAAGTAAAGAAAAGTCACTGCAATCAAGACAACCCAAAATTTAAATAACTTCTTTAGCTTTACTAAACTGAGCATCTAGTTTATTTTTACCCACCTCTAATCTGGAACAGATTCCAGATCAGATTGCAGATCAGGGATGGGTAAAAATAAATCTATTTGTCAGGAGCTATCTGACAAATAAAACAGGTTAGAATAAATTAAACCATAAATAAAAACATGAAAATAAAACAAGAACAAAATGAAGCCAAGAATGAGGCTTAAAAAAAGATATAACAAGACCTATAAACTTGGCTCTAAACTTCTAAAAGCCAACAGGAAAACAGAAACCTAGCGGACACCGCAAATTATAGCATCCAGTCACATGAAACATTTTATGAGATTATTTTTTTTTAAGGTTTATTTTATTGTTTTTGACAGACAAGAGAGAAGGGGGAGGGCCCAGAGCAGTTTCCATAATTGTACATCATCAGTTTTTCAACATGGTTTCAGTACCCACACAGGTGGGCGGGGGCTGTGAGGAGTGGAAACTGGGCTGGGGGCCTCCCACATGGGAGGCATGCCCCCTCAAGCCAGGGACTGAAGTGTGTGTGTGGGATGCGAGAACCAAACTGGAGGTCTCCTGCATGAGGACACCCCAGTTCAACATATGGATCCACATTAGCTGGGGCCAAGATTGGATTCTCGGTCCCCAGGGATGCAAAGTGAGCGCTTAACCTGCCAAGCTATCCCAGATTCCCCAGGATTAATTTTATACTACCCATTAAGATTAGTCTATCACAGGGAGGCCGGGATGGCTCAGTGGGTTAAGTGC
>PVKE010015663.1:0-33110 GCA_004027555.1 Craseonycteris thonglongyai
GTGAAGTAAACTCAATTGCCCAAGGCCACACAACACACACAGCCTTCATCTACAGCCTGCACTCTTAACCAATGCATACACAGTCCTCTTTCATGCTGGGGCAATGCCTACAATCGTCAGTTGCATCATTGTAACGGGATGATTGATAACAAGTTCCTGAGAGCAAGAATCCTGTCTTCATCCTTATTTTATGTATATACCACTAATGAAATGCCTGGCACATGTGTGATTGGTGCTCAGTACCCCAATGTTACATAAATGCATGAAAGAATTAATTATGTAAGTCACTTCTCCTCTCTGGGCCATACTATCCTCATCTGAATGAGGAGGAAGTTACAATCCATGGTCAGGAAATGATTCTTTAGGGCGCTGACATTCTATGATTGTCTGACCTGAACTACCTCCAAGGAAAGCTAGAACCGAGAATCATCATTTACTGCTACCTATATCTCCAGCCGAGAAAATAATAAAGGTTTCATAGGGTCACGCTGACACTGGCTTCTTCTCTGGGAGTTACAGATTTCCTGTGCTACTTTAGTTAAATAGATCATACACCCTGGATCTTTGAGAAACACGAAAGGGAAAGAGTCACACCTTTGTTCCTAGTGTGTGGTGGGGACATAGAAAATTCCTCATGGCACACAGGGCTTGGCATAGGCTGACCAGACATCCTGTTTAAAACAGGATGGAAAACAACAGTACAGTTTCATTTCCAATGGTATGTGTGGTCAGCCTAGACTCGCTGGGCGACATTCAAGGTGTCAGTAGGCTGACCATAGGTACCATTTGAAACAGCACAGGACCATTGTTTTCTGTCCTATTTAAAACAGGACATCTGATCAGCCTAGCTTGGCAGTTTTTAGGGCACATAGAGGTCAGGGTTGGGATGCCATTATTACTTTTTGGGTCGCTTTGTTCCTCTGGGATAATCCACCCAGGACCTCTTCACCATGTGAACCACAAGTAAGAGAAATGGGAAGATGAAGCTTCTCTTGCAAACTAGCAAAATTGACTCAATTTTTATACATAGTTCTTAAATTTTGATATCTAAATGCTGTGGAATGCTGAATTGGCTTTAGGAGGGAAATGATCTAGCTCTGTTACCTGGTCTAAGTTTCCTTTTTTTTTTTTAATTGGGGTGGGGTGCGGGTGGGGAAGAGGAAGGCAATATTAAATTCATTGCCAAGCAGAATTATTCAGCGTAACTATTCCCTCTTTTGAGCCCTCACAAGTGAGAGGTGTGGATCTCTGTTCCCGATTCTCTGCTCCATTTAAGTGTCATCATCATCACATCAAAGTTATTTTTTCCCTTAGAAATGCTCATATTTTTTCCTCTGCAACCTATTGACTACTTTACACTGAATCTACTTACAGTAGTGCTTACCTCTCTTCTCTTTATGTGTCAAATATACTACATTTATTGTATTGCTGTTTGGTCAGCTCCTGGAATGTAGACATATGTACATGTTATGAGCTTTATTGCTCTGGGATTTCCTGAGACCACCCCCAGACTTACCTTACTACACGTTCTTATGGATCTCTGTAAATACTGACCCTTTGTTTTTGTTATTACCTGAGTGATAGACAAATAATTCTGAGAGCCTGACAAGATGACTCGTTCTCCCAGGGCTACTCAATTGCCTCACATTAAACTTTGGACATCAGCCAATTTGTTCCAAATGAATACAGGAGAATATCGAACCCTTGCTTACTGGGTTTTTACTTCTGTAACCCTCCTTTGTTCTTTGAAACAACATCTAATGACCGTCTCCATCCTCTGTTTCCATAGCTAGTAACCCTGAGGTTGCTTTTAACTCAGATTCTTTCTTTGGGATGAACATTAGTCAGACTTTTAGGAATTCATGTGTATACAACTTGGCACAGAGATACCCAGAAATTGGAATGACTGTCACACACTGTCCTGGGTCTTTGGTTTCCCATGTGTGTCAGTCTACCTCACGGTATGGAAACAAACACTGGGCTCTCTGCTTCTAACTGTTAATGGTTTGGTATATTACAGATAGGTTGCAATTTCCTTATAAGTTCTGCATCTACAGATCTCTCATTTACACCTGTCATGTAAAATTACAGAAGTTTTGTACCATGTGGACAGCCACTTTTCTGCTTGGCCTCCCTCCCTCTTCCTTCCATTGATTGGCTCATTCATTTGTTCATTATACATTTGCTGAGTTCCTATTGGGAACCAGGTTTTGTTCCCACCACTGGAGCCAGCATGTCCAAACACAGAGAGAAGATTCCTGGTGCTTATATGTCAGGAAGGCAGGAAAAGGAGGGATTCATATAAACAAACAAACAAACAAAAAGCCCACAAAAAACATAATAACCATTGATAGTGATGAATTCTCTAACAGCAATTAGAAAAGGCAATGTAATCGTGACTGGGGGCTGGTAGGACGGGCAGAGAAGATTCCTGAGTTTAGTTAAAATGATCTTGATAAGAAAAGGAGCTCGCCACCCAACACTTTACAATGAGAACATTCCATGCAAAGGGAATACGTTGTGATGTGGGGAAAACTTGGCTTAACAGAAGGACAGCAATAATGCAATAAAAATGCGAACAACCCAACCTGAGAGCAAGAAGAAGTCAGTATATCTCGTCCATGTTACCAAAGGTTAAACAAAAAGTGAGTAATGCCATTCCAAAGAGGACATGATCATTTCTTTTCTCTGTTCATTTGATTCAATGATACATGATGGAAATCAGCTTAATTCATTAAATATTGAACTAAAAATCTGTGAGACTGCAATCAGGTAACCAATTCAATATATCTGGTTCTATTATGTTCTCTAAGCCCTTTCTTCCCAACTTTTTTCACGAGAAAATATCTTTGAATTCTAGAGAAGCATGAATGTCTGACATAACACCAAACAAAATTTGAGAATTAGGAGATGAAATACACACGTGTTCGCCAAGAAATAGGTACACAAATATTCAGAGCTGCACTATTCATAACAGTCAAACAACTAACTGCTATTCATTCCAAAATGGATATTTATACAGCAGAATAAATTGTGACATATTTATACAATAGAACAATGACCCAAGTAATGCTACAAACCAGAACATGAATGATATCACAAACGTAGAGTTGCGTGAAAAACAAATATAAGTGCAAATATACTATTGTGATTCAGTTTATTTGAACTTAAAAACAGACTAAAAATACCATTTTTGGATACATGTGAATATAGTAAAACTATAAAGAAAAGTAAAGTAAAATCATGATCCTAAGAGGAAGGACAGCAGGGAGAAGAGCAGAAAAGAAGTAGGAAGTGGGCTGCGTTGTTTGGCAATTCTGACTGAGTGGCACTACATGGGTGTTCTTTTTGTGAGAAAGCAATAATTTATATATGTACATACCTCTCTTATGGTAGACTCATCTATGTCGATGCTAAATTGCATAATAAAAACTCTGGTTAAAAATACAGACTAACATAGTTCCTAGCATACACTGTTTAATTTATTAAAGCAGATGGTATTATCAGTTTGGAAAAAAATATTTCTCTTCATCTGTGAAAGGAAGAATTAAGTAAGATGTTTTTTAAGTAGCCATATAGCTCAAAGGGGGGTGGGAATCCATGTAAGGAACAATTTAATCTACTAAATTTACAAATCTACTCTAGACTGAATTCCCTGAGTATAAAATGAAATCCAAACTTATTTTTGTCCAAACTAACATTTAGAAACAATAACTAATAAATATTAGTCAACGCTAGAGTAACATAGGTCTTACATCATATGTTGCATAGCCATTGAATTTCTATTTTGCATTTCTTTATATATATATCACTAGTGAATTTACTGCAATAGTTTCACTTATGTCTATTTTCCTTGCAAGTCTAGCAACTGAATGGAATTAGGAGACTTTGTTGTCTTGGTTTCTACTGAATCCTTGGAATGTGCTAGATAGGGCATACAGCAGGCCGTCAAGAGTGTTTGTGGTTCTACCGACAATCACCCTATCATAGGGCTCACGGAACTCTACAAGGTAAAGTAATATTAGCTGTTGGAATAGACACACCCAAATTCTCAGTGATTACTAAGTTTTACTGGAAGGTGTTCTGATGTGGTCACTGCGGATGGCGGCTCTGCCAAGACCTCTACCTGTGCCCCAAGCTGCATGGTTACTGGTAGCCAGTTGGCAGAGAGGAGAGAAGGAGACACGTGGGAGATCAATTACACAGGGCAATTTTGTGAGACAAGTATGCAAATGGCACACATCACTCTGCCCATAACATGGAAAATCTTGTAACATGGAACCTCTTAGATGCAGAGGGGGCTGGGCAATGTAATCCTTGTCTGGGGGACAAATTCTTGGCAGCAAGACTTTTTGAAACATTTGTCCACAGTGAATCTATGATGGACAGCTGGTTATGCCAGCTGCAAGACTACTCATTTTTGGCTGCAAGACTACTTTTATTTTTCCTACCCAGCCTTACATATCCACCCCCACTAGATAGACTGTAAGAAGGTAAAGGGAAAGAGATTGCATTGGTTTTCTAAAGGATTATACTTTCATCCATTCCATGCCATCTGTTAGGGTAAACAATGTTAATAATTAATTTGTGTTTTAAAAACACTAGAGAGGGAACAAAAATGTAATTTATGTTTTTACTTAGTTGTGAGAGCCTGTTATAAATGTATGTGTGGAGAGAGGGAGAGGGAGGGAGGGAGGATACTTAGAAAAATGTCTCAACATATTCACTATTCAAAACAGAATAGTTCTGCTGTGAGATTAACCTTCAGCTCATATAGTGCTGGGTGAAATCTGAAATTACAACCTCAATTCCTTGATTCACATCAATTAAGGGATATATCTAAGAGCACTCCTTTTGTATCAAAACCTTAATTTGTTACAACAAACAATATTCTTCCTTTTGCAAATGCTTCTTATATTTTAGACTATTCGTAAACAATATGCTCTTTTTTATTAAAAGTCAGCTATGGACACGTTGAACATTCCAGACAGGAGATTTTGAAAAATTTAATTTCCTTAAAGGGTACCTGAAAGTGCTGAATGATCACTAAGAACTGGAAATTGTGGAAATTCTGCTTCTGTGCTTCTAAATTAGAGCTCGAAGAACCTTTGGCATAATTAACATTTAAAATAGCAATACAGTGCTGCAGCAACTTAAACATGAAAAATAGGTACAGGTAATGTGGTTTAGAACCAAATCACTGAAAAACTGAAGATTAAACAGAATTAATGAATATTATGCTGCAGTCTCCATAAATGAGCCAACACATATGCAGCAAAATCCTAAACTGCAGCCTTGAAATAAAGAGCTTAATGTAATTCAGTGCTTATTGGTTGCCTAGAAACTAACTTGGAAGGGGGTTAGGGAGAGAGGACTACAAAACATGAAGGGTTCATAGGTTTTGCAAGGAAATTATTAACTCTGAACTGCTTGGTGTGATGCACATTCTATGGTACTCTCCTCTCCCCCGAGCTCCTCAGTATATCAGAGAGCAAGCAAGGTGAGAGGGCACACAGGAGAGGCTGCCATAGACTCCCAGGGCAGTGGCCAGGGCTCGGGGCAACCCTGGGTGGCAAATACCCTCATATTCAACCTGCGGTCATCGACAGTGGAGATCATCTCCACTTGTGGACAAGCTACATGTATGGGTGGAGCTGGCTTATTTACTTTCCCCAAATTGTCTTCCTAGGAACAAACAGTTTAGGACTTGCTGATTAGATGAGACATTTTCCCAATTCATTAGACCACTAAGAATATTAAAGCTTAAAAAATGTCTAAAGGATAGGTAGGGGTTGGGGCAGAGAATTAGAAGACAGCTTTTATATGGAGAATTGAAGGGGCTGAGACATGGAGTGCACATCTCCATTTGAAAGCCTTTTGAAGAGGAGGGACTAGTTTTTAAGTTTTAATTGCACCACACAGCGTGTTCAGGAGTGACTGATAGAGCTCATGTCAGAGTCCTTGTTAGTTGAGCTTCTTGTTTTTATTCAAATATAGACACTAAGGAGGTGACACCCAGGCGGCAAGTCACGAGGCAGCATTTTAGCATTTTTTCGAAAACCATTAAATAAATAGCACAGTGCAGACACAGGAAATACTGTGCTTTAGCATCTCAGCTTGAAAGAGTTGCTTAGGGAGGACATATTTTATCCTAATTATTTTTGACAGGAATTAGGTCAGATTAATTAGTTTAAAATTCAGCTGAACAACAGCCTGTTTGCTAATTACTTCTGGGTGTATACATAATTCATTTACAATAGTGAAAAAAGGAAAATACTGGGGGAGAATGCCATCCAGCGCTGATCCCTTTGATGCAAGATTCATAAAAAAAAAAAGGACCCCCCTGTGACCAAAATGGGGACATAGGGAACAGAGAGTATCTGCAGCATGTTATTCAGCATAAGGGCAAATATTTATTTCTATAAATATACTATATATTTATTTAGCTACATGTATTTAAGTATCTATATTTAACATATTTTTTAAAAATTTATAGATACACTTAAAAATGGTTTAGAATAAAATGTCAGAGCAAGACAGAGTAGAGAGTAAATGATTAAGAATGCGGGTTTTAGAGGAAGGATTTTCCCAGCTCATCCCCTTGCAAGATTCATGACTCTGGGCCATGTACCTGCCTCGCTAAAGTTCAGGTTATTGCTGCTGCTGTTACCATTGTTGGTAAACTAGTAAGAGTATCTAGCACCCACCTTCTGGCTTGTGAATATTAAATGAGATAATATATGTAAACCACAGCACCTGACACAGAGTATTTAATATTGGTTAGGTGCTATCATTTCTATAGTAGCACAGGAAATTAAATAAGTGTTTGTCATCCTGTTTATATGCTTTTAAGCTTATCCCAAAATTACCTTTAAAACAAATTATAGGGGTACCGGGATAACTCAGAGGTTGAGTGCTTGCCTCACAGTAGCAAGGCCCGGGGTTCGATTCCTGGCCCCAGCTGGTGCAAACCCATATGCTGAACTTCAGCACAACTGGTAACCACCGGGATGGAAGCAAGGTGCTCGCCTCCCATGCAGGAGGGCCTCAGTTCAGTTCCTGCCCCACACGGCCCCACAGCTACCTGTGGGGAATGAAACTATGTCACAACTAATGATGTACAACTACAGTGACTGTTCTAGGCTCTCCCTCTTCTCTCTGTCTCTGTCTCTCTCTCTCTCTCCCTTACCTTCTCTCAAACAATAAAATTAATCTTTTAAAAAATAAAAAAAATTATAGCTTTTTGCTTGGATTGGATTAGGAAAGCTCCATTAAATTTAGGTTGAATTTTCTTTTTTTTTTTAACACTTTATTTTATCGGTTTTGACAGACAAGAGTTAAAGACACAGACAGAGAGCAAGGGGAGGGCCCAGAGCAGTCTCCACAGTTGTATGTCATCAGCTTTGGACATGGTTTCATTCCACACAGGTGAGTGGGGCCACGCAGGGAGGGAACTGGGCTTCGGGCCTCCAACATGGGAGGCATGCTCCCTCGGTGTCTTGAACCAGGGGTCAAACTGGGGGGCAAGAACCAAACTGGGAACCTCCTGCATTGGAAGCACAGCCCAGTTCAGCATATGAGCCAGCATGGGGATTCGATCCTCGGTCCCCAGAGCCGCAAAGTGAGCGCTTAACCCGCTGAGCCATCCCGGCTTCCCCAAATTTAGGTTCAATTTTCTAAGGTGAAAAAAGAAAAGATGGATTAAAACATTTCAGTAGATTAAATATCCATGATATTAAGAAAAGCCAAAAGTGTCCAGGGTCACGTGGGCAAATAGGGGAATTCAAGTGTGTGTCACCTGCCCATAGTCCTACATAGGTCTAAGATAGCATTTCAAAACCTTTCATTTATTAGAGAAACACAAATAAAATTTTTTTTTAAGAAATTTATTTTTTTTTTCTAATTATACAGGACAAACTTATTCTCCCATTTATTTCTATTAGGTTAAGAATTCTAGGCTAAATGATGGGTGGTTTGGGGGACCTACGATTTACCTGTAAACTGAAGACTAATTTTGCTGACACAGCAAACTAGTTTCAGTCTCTGGCATTAAGGATCACTTTGGTTTTTTTCAAATACTAGACTATCGGTACAGCTTTAAAATTAGATGGAATGGAAGCCATTCAAATCGATGACACTGAAGGAAATAGTAGAAACCTATTTTCAAATGTAGAACCAAGTTGGAAATAAAATTTGTAACACCATCTATACCAGTACCATCTATTTTGTTACCTAGCATATATGTTAACATGAATGCCACTACTTTAATTTACACATTTCCCTCGAAAAAGGGCTGACTACTGAAGAGAAACCATGCCTTCTGAGGCATATGAGGTGGAAGTATGGACGGTAATGCTATCATTTGGCCAAGAGGATGCTTTCTTATGTCCCTTGCAAGAACTGTGTGCCTGAACACCATAATGGGGTGTCCAAAGCATTTTATTAACTATTCTCTCTCAACAACTGATTTCCACATTAGAGAAATGTGTTCTGCTTTGGGGAGAGCTTTCTCTTTAAAGCTTTAAAACACCCCCAATAAAATGAAATGAGCAACTTAACAACTGCGTGAGAGAGTAAATTCTTTTTAAAAAAGTCTGCAGCACTATTAGAATATATAAAGAGGAAGCCTATACATTAAATAAATTTATATGGACAAACTGTGGGAAGTAACCTTTGACTCTTCTAGGGCAAAACTCAGCCATTCAAGTCAGAAAGAAAGTAAGTGTGTGTTGGGTTAGGAAGGGAAGGAGAGGCAAATATCTTGGATTGCTAAATAGCTGATTATAATAGTCATCAGATATAGGCCATCCTTGTTCTTGATTCTTTGCCACAGCAATAAAACTGCTGAATACTAACTGTGAGACATATCACATGATCTTTTCCAGCCATTTTACTTCTCAGTATCAACCAACTTAACTGATATTATCATTCCCACTGGCAGGGTTAGCACAGCGAGTAGTCAAGGTGTGGGGTCAGAGTGAGAAGGATATGGCCAGAAACCTTTCACCCAACACAGACCATCTGATATCTTTGCCCACTTCATAAAGCTGTTTCAGCATTAAATTTTGCATAAGAAAGAGGTTAGCAAATGTCCTGATATGTTACTCTAGATTGAACAAGGAGGGCATGCTTATGGTACTGTTGTAATTTTTATCCATTTCAAATAAAAACAGTCTCTGTCCAAATTTAAAGAGGTTTCAATTTGAAATATAGCACATGAACATGACATTTAAGCAAATGAAAAAAAAAACTTAAACAAATTTTATGAACAAAGTTGCGCTGTAGTATTTGACTATATTTTTGAACATTTTTATCATTATAAATTTGAACACCTGCCATTTTCTTGAATGTCAATTCTGGGTTGAACTGTCTCTGGTGCTTTAGATATACAATCTCATTCAGAGAGATCTACGTCTCAGAGAGATCTATCTACATCTCTCTGAGCTTTATTATAATCTTCGTTGTAAAGATGAGAAAACTGGGCTTACATGAGTTCAATAGCCTCTGTACTGTCAACCAGCTGGTGATACTTAACCTACGATAGCAGATATTGGTATCTCAAGCACATGGCAGGATATAGGGACTTCCATCCTCCTGACCCACTGGACCCCACAGTACACCACCTAAATCTGTTTGGGTGTCCTTGAGCCAGCTGTCTGCTGTTACGTATTTGCAAGACAGGACAGAGGTGGAGAGGCAAAACATGTGATGGACAGGGTGGAAAACTCATTTCCAAATTTGGCCCATGTATCTAGACCACCACTAGGGGGCAGGCTGATACTCAAGCTATGCTTCAATAATTTTTGGCATCACCGTAATGTACAAAACACAAAGCAGTACCTTATTTTGCTCCCCACTATCCAAAGGAAGCCCGGTGCTTTTTCCTCCTAGCCTAACTAAATGAATGTAGTTATAAATAAATATAAACAAAGTAATATCAGCTTTAGTCAGGCTGCAGTGGGAGAACGGGAATGTAAAATGGTACAGCCACATTGGAAAGGTGTTTGGTAGTGTCTTTGAAAGTTCCACATTAATTTAACACACAATCCAGCAACCTCACTCCTAGATAAGTACCCTAGAAAAGTAAAAACATGTGCTTACATAGAAATTTACATGTGAATGCTCATAGCAGTACCATTCATGAGTGATAGTCAAAAAGTGGCAATGAACCAGATGTCCCTCAACTTACGTACTGATATACAGTAGGTAGTATAGCTATAAATGGAATACAATTCAGCAATAAAATGAAATACTAATATATGCTATGACGTGAGCAAACCTCATCAACAAAATACTATGTCAAACAAGCCAGACACAAAAGACCACACGTTGTATGATTTATATATTAATAGAATAGCTAGAATAGGTAAACCTATAGAGACAGAAAATACCTGAGTGTTTGCTTAAGGTTGGGCAGGGGCTAGAGATGAACTGTAAATGGGCATGAGGTACATTTTTGGGGCAATGGAATCATTTAATACTGAAATGTTGCACAACTTTGTAACTTAATTAAAAGTCACTGAAATATACAGTGTAAATGGATGAATTTTATAATATATAAATTACATTTTAATGAAACTTTTAAAAAGACCTTCAAAGAAGTTATACACAAAGCATGTCAGGTATGAGACAAGACTATTACTCAAGTTGTTGCTTCCTAAAACATTCACGCTCCACTCCACATTCTGCTGCAGCAACCTCCTTCCCTTCTAAACCGAACTTCTTTTAAAAGATTTTGTCTCTGCTTCATGTCTCCTCATTCTCCTCTCATATTCAACCCTCAACCCACTGCAATCTGGTATCAGCCCACATTATCCTACTGAAACTGTTCTTGCCAACTTTGTTGTGACCTCCTTTTTGTACATCTAGTGGGTGTATTTCAGCCTTCATCTTAATCTCTTAATATTTTTGACCCTGTGGACCATTTCTTCTCTTATGTCCACTCTCTTTCCATAGAACTTATGACATTTTATTCTCCTGGTTTTCCTTCAATGCTGCTAGTTCCTTCTTCAAAGTCTTCTTTCTGGGATTCCCTTCCTCTGCCCATCTCTTATGTGCTGAGACCACTCAGGCTTCAATGCAAGATCCTCTTGTCCTTTTACTTCAAAATGAGGTCACAGGACTCTCTACCTTGAAGTAATGGGATGGGACTCTACTTGTCAAAATGTAGATTTGTGAGCTACATCCTACACTTATTCAATAAGACACTCTGGAGATGATACTCAGGTTTCTGAATATCAGGTCTCTTAAGTAATTCATCTGACCCCAAAGTTTGAGAAACACTCTTAAATATATTCCCTGGGTTATATCATCCATTCCCATATGTTCAGTTACCATCTACCTGCTGAAAACTTTAAAATCTATATCTCTAGCTCAGATCTCATAATCCAGGGGCCCAATTTCTGCTAGCCATCTCATTTTGAGTCCTATGGAAACAAAACTTTCTATGCCCCCAAACGACCTCATCACCTTCACTTGCAAACTTCTCCATTTTTTATTTGTTTGTTTGTTTACTTATTGCCTTTGGAAATGGAAACAGCCACCACTGTTGCAGATTCCAGAAATCTAGTTAGCTTCTCTGATCCTTCACCCTCACCCCACTATACTTCCAAACATCTTTGAAGCCCTCTCAACTTAATCTTCTAAAAATCTGATGATTTCAGCTACTTCTGTCCATCCTCACTGAGTGGTATCCCAGATGAGACCAACAGTGTCTCTCATCCAGAAAACGAGTCTCTCAGCCTCTAGTTTTGCTGCTGTCACCTGTCCATGACCTTTTAGTCACACTGAAATGACTGTTCTAACACTTGAACCTGCCCAGCCTCCTCCCTTATTTAAAACCATAATATATGGCGATGGAAAGAAAACTGACTTCGGGTGGTGAACACATAATGCAACATATACATGGTGTACTATAGAATTGTATACCCAGAACCTATATAATTTTTATTAACAATTGTCACCTCCAATAAATTTAACAATAAAAAAAAAAAAAGAATTCCAATGCTCTTAAAAGGAAGGTCAAATGCTTGTTATGATGACAGGAACTTCCATGCTGTGATCCCAGCTTATCACCTCAGTCTTACTTATTATGCCCAGTCCCTGTATCATCTTTACAAGAATTATTTTACTCACATTGAACTTCTCTTGCTTCTTCAAAGAACATCAAATCCTCTTTCACCTCTACCTTCACATACGTTTATTGTGACTGAAGGATTCTTTTCCATCTCTTTGCCTGGCTGGTCTTCACTGATATATTAGCTATCACCTTCCAGATTGCTTTCCCTGGAAATGTTCTCTGAGTCCCCGCTCCAAGTTCAAATAAGAGGATCCTGTAATATGTGATGATAATATGCCACACCGACCCCATCATAACTTATTACACACCGCTTTAAGTCTCAGTTTGCTTAACTTTTCCTCCACTAGACTATAGGTTTAATAAAGGATGGAGCCAAATTCTTGGTGACCAGAACCTAGAATTTACCAATATACATGCATATCTACTAAATGGTTCAACAAGTGAATGGTTTAAAAAAAATAATCCACAATCTTAAAAAAGGTGTTATAATTTTATATTTTTAGCTTTCATATATGGTAGTTAGCACTAAAATCAAGTCTAGATAATCATATTCTTGATGTTTGGATGAAAATATAAATGTTATTTTAATATAATATTTGAATGTTTAAGAATGGGTAAGTATAAATTTATTAATATTTTAGAGAAAATTATTACACATTGTTTACAATTTCAAAGTCACCTCAGTATGCACCCCAATAAATTATATAAAAAATTGCTTTTACATATTTAGATACAAGAATACCACTAAAAATTTTAAACTATTTAATAATACTGCAAATTTAATAAAATTCTTATCTAAATAGAAATGAAAAAGTATTGTTCAAGGTCTTTTGTCCCTGTTGATTCACCTGGGAATGAATGGCATGTAAGGAGCTATAATAGATATTTCTTTATTTGAAAGCACACTTTCCTCCTCTAAAGCTTATGCTTTTTACTCTGTAGATATCGGGGTCACCTCTTCACTGGAAATCTCAAGGTCCCTCATTTATTTTTGCATGTGAGCTTTTAAATTAACACTAGACCCCTTTGAACCTTTATATTTGGAATCCAGAAAGCAAATTATCCTAGGAAGCCACATTAGGACTCTTCAACTAGAAGCTTGACCTGAATGTGCATAAAATCAAATATGCAAAGCCTAGCAGCTGTCTCATGCCTCCTTCTTCAATGGCCATCCTGATGCCAAGTTCAGCTCTGGACTGCTCCCTAGAAACTGACTGAGGTGTGAAATGCATTATAACCAGTAGCACATCCAATTCAAAGTGTTGCCACATTACCACATCCTGGCAAATCAAAGCTACACAACTTCAGAATACACTGGAGTAACCATTTGGATATGGAACCTGATGATAAAGCTACAAACTTAATTGTTGCCCTACTATAAATGCTAAAGGACTTTTAAAATACAAATACTGTGGTTTGGAAGGCTCCACTTACTGGTTGTGTGACCCTAAAGCAAGTAAGATAGCATATGCTTTTAATTAGCATATATCAAATTAAAAATGAAATTTGACTTAAGTATACTACAAATGAAATCACACAGCTCTGAAATTGAGTTCTTTTTAAATAGCTGATTTTCAAAATATATGAGTATGAAATATAATTCAATTTACTTGTGGTTGGCACCAGTGGTTCCCAATGACAAGACATCACACTGCCTGGAAGAAAGTGTCATGATATTAAACAACAGGGCAGAATTCCACCAAGTAATACTGAATGTTTTCATTAAGGAAACAGAAATAGAAAATAACATATGAAATAGTGGCAGTTTCTTTGCACAAATGCTGAGTAAAAATTGTTGCCCTCAGGGTAGAAAAGTTTCTTGAACTGGGAAATCATACCCTGAGTTGAGAGTTTGGGACATTTGTTCACAAACCTATTAACTTCCCTATAGCTTCCCATTAAACATCACAAGTAGTTTATTCCCTTACCATCTGGACCAGTACACCAAATTCTCCCTTGAATTTTTTATTCCTATATTCCCTTTGGCTGTTTTTACTGATCTTTATGTTCTTTCTCACCAACGAGTGGTTTTATGTCCCCTTTCCTAATTTTCAGGAGACATCCTCGTGATCCTTGTGACCCTTTGGTGAGAGATATTTAGTCTAAAAATCAGCAGCAATGACAGACACTACGTACAAGCACACTGTTTGCTGCATAATAAGGGTAGAGCAATAAAGATGATGAACATGTCCCAGTCCTTAGCAAACTTACTCATGAACGAGAGTGGAGAAAGCTCACAAACTAAGAAACCAAATGTTAGACAAGGTGATTCAGAGAGGGAAATGGCACCACAAAGATAATAAAATGGGCCAATGAGATACAAAAATAATTGGAGCTCTTAGAGATACTACACTAGGATGATTAGGAAAAGCCTTTTTTAAGGTAACGTGCTCTTTATTCTGAATGATTAGTTAGGAGGTATGTGCAATTCTCAAACAGGTGACTTGCAGGTAAAAAATAAATCAACTGCAGAACCCTTAAGTGGAAGTGAGTTTGCTATGCCCAGTGGTTAGGAGGATCCGCTACAAACTTGTCCAACCTGTGGCCCACCCACACAGTCCAGGACATCTTTGAATGTGGCCCAACACAAAGTCATAAACTTTCTAAAAACATGAGATATATTTGCAATTTTTTTTTTTTTTTTTTTTTTTTTTTTAGCTCATCAGCTATCATCAGTGGTGTATTTTGTGAGTAGCCCAAGATATTCTTCCAGTGTGGCCCAGGGAAGCCAAAAGGTTGGATATCCTTGATAATGGAAGAGAACAATATGAGAAGAGGTAATAAGACAGGAATCAGATCATATAAAGACCTTATAGGCCAAGTAAAGATTTAGATTTTATTCAAATTGTTATGACTGGTGATTTGGAAGGTTTTGAACATGGGAGTAACACACTCTATGTTGTTTTCTAAGACATGGCAGACTGTGGGCTATGTATGTCAAGACTGGATTTCATGGGGGTAAATATAACAATGCAGAGAAACCAGCTCTGTGAATTGCTAGGGCTCAGATGACAGCCGATGGCGATATAGACTAGGATGGTGGCTGTGGTGGGAAGTATTCAGACCCAATATATAAACAAGAACTGGCTGATGGATGGTTGTAGGAGATGACAGAAAAGAAAATCTATCATAAAAAATGCCTGGTATACATATATTTATAGAATCTTGCCCTCATAGAATAGAAAGAGAGTTTAGAATTTATGTAGTCTTATTTTTTGTATTGCATGTGAAGAAGCTGAAGTTCAGGAACAGATGGTGACTTACTTTGCAACACACAGTAGATAATGCCATAACTAATGACTTAGGTATACTTATTATACATCAACTTCATGTATCCTATTATCCATCTTTCTATCTAGCTGACCATCCATCCAATGAAACACTCACTAACTTATGAATTACATTCAATGTTTCACTATTTGACTTCAATAAGCAATCACTGAACAATAATGTGCTAAGTACAGGAGGCTGAGGGTTAGAGAGACAATGATGTATATGACACTGTCATTGTAGTAAGGACCTTGTAGAGGTTGGGAAAGACAAAGCAGAACAGTAGCTGGAATTTTACTGATCTAGACCATATGTCGATCACTTTGCTTATACCCTAAGATTTTCTTTTCTTTTCTTTTCATAAATGCACAAATTCCATCAAAAAGTATCTTAGAAGATTTGGTCTAATATGCCACGTATGGACAATTTTCTAATTCTCCTTAAACTCAGCTGAAGCTCTTTCTATGCCTTCATGTAAGAAAAGAAAAATTATCTGTAACCTTTAAAAGGAAACTTAAAACAGTTCGATGCATGTTCTATTTTATGGCTATGGAAGATACTAATGCTCCTCTATAAGAAATCTTTACTCTCACAGATAAAAGATCTCATTACAGATGATGAAGCTGCATGAACTAAACTAATTTCTATAACGGCATCACTAAAAGTCAAAATTGGACAGGAACCTAGAAATCATATAATCAAACCTTCTCATTTTGTAGTATTGAGAAAATGGAAGTCTGCCTGGTAGGAAAGACAGGTCTAGAACCTGGATCTTTCAATTCTTACCTATTTATGTTTCCTCTCATCTCTCTTACTGCTGTTCTATTCATCTATCCTATTACCACAAAGTTAACTTTTTGTCTGTTTTTCTCTCAATGAAACTTTAAGCAATTTAAGTTGAAGACTGGTTGTGTTTTAGCAACAATTTTGTTATACTTTCTAAATATAAATTAAGGACATGTTTTTCAATATATTTAATAATTTTTAAAATATCAGATGTTATAAGATAGAATATAAAGAACATATGCAATCCTACCATGGCAAGAAAAATTACAATTAAGAGAATTTTGGAGTATATAATTCAGGCATCTATTTATATCTATATAATTGTATGTTTCTCATATAATTGAAATCACTCTATAGTCTTTGTTTTAAAATATTTGGACTTTTAAAATTACTATAGGTGAATCCTCTTTATGGTATTAATAGTTATAAAATACTCATTTGAATGATTTCAGCCAGTTTTTTTAACTAATTCCTTTTGATGGACACTTATGTCCTTAACAACTGCTCACTACTTCAAGCACCATGCCAATAAACATGTTCATATAGTTATCTCATTAAAATGTCTAATTATTCTTCAAGAGAGATGTTGAATGACACTCAAGGGTTATACTCATTGAAATTGGTAATATATATGGCCATATTATCAACTAGAAAGACAGTTCCAATTTACATTTGCATCAAATTATCAATCACAGAGAGAAGTTTGTGAAGGCTGAACATTGAGAATATATTGAGGAAAGAAAAGAAGTGATAAACACCAGCCCTGGGAAATGAAAAGGACAGAGATTACTTAAGTAGGGCTCTTACCTAGCTAAGAACCAAACGTTAGGAAATCTATCTCTCTCTCTTAAATATTTATTTTATTGTTTGAGAAAAAGTAAGAGAGAGAGAGAAAGGGAGAGGGCCCAGAGCAGTCTTGGTAGTTGTACAACATTAGCTGTGACATGGTTTCATTCCACATAGGTGGATGTGGCTTCACTCAGGGCAAGAACTGAACCAGAGGGCTCCCTCATCGGAGGTGAGAACTTTCACTGCTGAGCCATCCCAGCAGTTATCAGTTGCGCAGTTCAGCATAAGAGTCTGCACGGGCCGGGGCTGATAATCGAACCCTGGACCTCCTGATTACAAGGCAACCACTCAACCACCGAGCTATGCTGGCATCCTCTCTTTTCCTTTTATGTATTTATTTATTTATTTTTGGTTATATTTAATTTTTAAAATCTTGATTAAAACATACATAACAGATACATTTTTTACTCTGTAATATGTATTTTTATATAAGTACCGGTATATAGACATTTACCCATACACTCCTTTAGTCATATGTAAGTCAACACTTTTTATTAATATTAAGATAATTTTAGGCATTCACACAAGCCCAAAATTCAGTGTCATTGTTTAACTTGCAGTTTTTAGATTATAATATAGACTAAGTCTATCCTCCTAAAGATATTAAATATATAATTTTCCATTCATCCTTCTTATTGTAAATAGTCAAATGACCATCTTTTGCTCTTGCACATTTTTTCACTGTATATTTTAAATGCCCTTCATCTTGTAAAAGTTCTTTATATATTAAATGCATTCCCCTTTGTCATATATATTGTCATAGAGATTAAACCCAAGATTATTTTAAATAGAATCTCAAAGCAAAATTTAATTATATTCTATCATTTCCTATCCACTGTGTTTAATGCAGATATTCCTGTATTATTTAAACTGTGTGGATTTTGACCAAATACTTAAATTAGGTAAAGCATACCAATACTGAGGTCAAATTTTGGGGGCTCAACATGATTTTTAAAAGCTATAGAGCAAACCTGTAATCTTAGGCAAACACCCTGCCAGCATCCACCTTGAGATCCTAAAAATAATAATAATAATAATTATGACTCAGAACAAGTAAGCCCACTGGAGGGAAGATACCTTACTTTATGTCTTCTTCCTCCAAGTGGGTCACTGTCATCTTTGTATACAAAAAATGACATACCATTAATAAAGACCAGCGGAAAACATTTTTTTTTAAGATTTATTTTTATTGTTTTTGACAGAGAGAGAGAGAGAGAGATACAGAAACAGAGAGAAGGAGGAGGGCCCAGAACAGTCTCCATAGTTGCACATCATCGGTTTTTCCACATAGTTTCATTCCACAGGTGGGCGAGGGGCTGCACAGGGCAGGAACTGGGCCAGGGTCTCACCCCGGTGAGAACCAACTGAGGGTACTCCCCAGTTCAGCATGTGGGTCCGCATGGGCCGGGACCGGGATTCAATCCTTGGTCCCCGGGGCTGCAAAGTGAGCACTTAACCCACTGAGCCATCCTGGCTTCCCAGAAAACATATTTTTAAGGCTACAGGTTGCCAAAATTCAGAAGTTAAACTAAAATTTATCAGAGATTGTCAAATGCATTTTATATTCATGGTCACAGAAGTCTTTATGATCAGCAAGGATAATCATTATAAGTAATTATCAGATGAAATTACAAAGTTTTCAACTTAATAGGACTCTGGACAAACCCCCCCCTGCAAAAAAATTTTTAAAAATCTGCATGTTGAATTTGGTTATTTACCACATTTAAGAAATATCAAATTGGTAAATATATATATGTAATATATATTTATATATAATATGTAATTATATATATATAATTTTTAATAAACCCTGTTAATAAGTAACAGTTCTGTCATATCCTAAAAGTTTATGTATAAATTTCATATACTAGCAAATCCGAATATGTCTGATATTAAAAGCACAAGTGTGCCCCCTTCTGAATAAATGAAATATTGAGTCTTATATTTGCTCTTAAAATAACAAGACCATTTCTTTCTGGACCAAACTGATTAAATCAATATGGGCAGGTTCCAGCATCAAGTTTAAAGAGCACACTTTCCTAGAAACGTTTATGACTGGAGATATTTTAAAAAAATATTCTGATGATATCTGACTTGTCTTTTTATATTTGTCTTTTTTCCACAGCCAGAATCTTCTAAAATAAAACACCCAAGAAAAACTGTTGATATCTTGTTCTGGACAGTCAAGAGCCAAGTTGCTACATACCAGTGGAATGGGGAGAGTTGGGTAGAGAGTTGGAACTCTTTCAAAAATTGAAATAGTGACAAAGATATTGGGAAGAAGTGAAGTGACATTCCACTGAGACAACTCAATTATGATTTGAATGACATTGGCTACATAAGCAAAGTGTTTGTGTTGACAAGTCCTACTCTACTCTCTCAGTTTTGCAGCTGAAAAACTAAAAGCTCAGAATGATTAAGTGGATTTTGGAAAATATTTAATGATAAGTCATAGCTTCCCTCAATGCAGTGTTCTACTGACAATAGAACTCAATGATCCAAATTAACTATTCTGGTAGTTTTGTATAGTATATCTGATGGATTCCATCTTTAAATGTATTTGTTTTGATCTAGATTCTCCCTTTTTTTTTCCTCTTGTAAATTTAGAACCAAAAACAATTTTCGACCAACATATAGTACTTAGATTGATTTTATTATCTTGGGTAGTGTGCCGTCTGACTATTATAAAATGCTATAGAAATTAAATGTTGATGACAATGACAACAGCAATAGTTATGATAATAAAAATGAAAGTGGAATAAAATATTGTGATGAAGTTCTAACATTGTTAGATATTGATAGTTAAATGATATCTTAAATCATAGCTAAACTAAATTTTAAACCATTTGAATGAATGAATGGATAAACTTAGAACTACATTCTCAAATGTATAGTTAGAAAATATGGTTCTTTGTTGAATATCTGTTAAAGTGGCAAAAATTGCTTGTCTTTGTTCAAATACAAAGGCAGGTTGATTAAACCAATAGCTACTGTGTCTAGTTTCTGTAAAATGGGTAGCTAAATCAGTTACTTTCCTTCACAAATTCTATCATCTCAATAAATTAATAAACCTAAATGGATATTGATGAAATTTATATAAACACAGAATTTTTCTCTTTAGCAAACTCCATCACTTCTTGGCCATTTGACTTAGGTTGTATACTTTTACATATAGAATGTAAAAATCTATATCCTTCAGGTAAATACATTATTTTCTTTTTTTTTTTCCCAATGCATTTCCAAAAAACACCAACTGCTGATGCTACCAGAACTTTAGATAAAATAACTATAGGTCTTTGAATGGAATAAGCCTATCATCAACTTAAAATTCTTTTCTAACACTGTGCTTTCATGATACTACAAAGATCCTACAGAGTAGAATCTTCCCAACAATGTATTTATTACTGAATGAAGTCTCCAGAACACTGCATTAAAAAACTGACAGAATGTTGCATCTTTAAATTGTTTCTCCTCAATGGATAAAACTGAGTGATAAATGCACATGGGTAAATGTCAGTTGCCATACGGCTTTCACTTTTACTAATGATCAATTCCAAGATTAAATCAATCACTGCACAAATATCTTTACAAAACTCTAAAATGTTTACACTAACTCCCATATTTTCTACTGAAGTCATGTCACTAACTTGTACCAATATTTAAGTACATTTAACTCATGCTCCCTCCTTCCGACTTCAAGATTCATACTCATCAATTGGATTTAAAGTGTCAACCTATTAATTGGCCAATATATTAATTTTCAAAGAACCCTTATTGAATCAACATATGTAAAAAGCTCTTTAACTGAATTAGGAGGCATTGTATATTCATTGCCAAAAGTACATCCTCAACTAAAACATGCGCTATGATCATCAACTCACTGACATTGCTGATTATTCATAGTTCAGTGAACCATTTTGTTAAGTAAACAAGCTCCATAGTTATTATTTAGAGAAACTTTAAAACATTCAGACTAGTAATTACATTGAATAACAGCTTAATTTAAAAAATTATAATAAAAGACCTCTAGTAGACTTTTTATCGCTTCTCCACTATGTGATATGTTTCATACAGAAAGGAGCTATACATCCTTATGAATCAACATATATAACAGGGAAGCTGGGATGGCTTAGCAGGTTAAGTGCTCTCTTTGCAGCCCCGGGGACTGGGATTCCCAGCCCGTGTGGACTGATATGCTGAACTGCGGTGTGCTTCCCATGCAGGAGGCCCCCAGCCCAGCTCCCGCCCTGCATGGCCCTCCCACCTGCATGGAAAGAAACCATGTCAAAAACTAATGACGTAGAACTATGGAGACTGCTCTGGGCCCTCCTTCCTCTCTCTGTTTCTGTCTCTGTCAAAAACAATAACATGAATCTTAAAAACAAACAAACAAACATGTATAACACAAAATTAATATGAAAAATAAATGATTTTATTCTATTTTTCTTTAAATGACACAAATTGAGCCCAATACTCCCATTGCCGCTTATCCCAACCTCCTCTCCATACATATACCACCTCCTTCCTTAACCTTTCAAATACATTACATGTTTTTCATCTGAGAATTGTTTAAATATAAACACTCCTTTTAATATTATTTTTGTTGGAAGTTTTTATTTTTTGTGTGTAGCTATTTGATGTGTTTGCTCATGTGGCATCTAATTCTCTTAGATAACTGGGCAAATCATTTCTCCTTTGTGAAATTTGGTCACTGCAAATCACTCATTACCTATCCTCGTAGACCCTGATTGAGTGATAGTCCTGAGACCCAGACCTGAATAATAAATATATTCCATTCCTTTGATTACAGAGTTTGGGTTCAAGGATGCACACCAATTAAAATTGATACAAACTTATTAGGGAATTGCAAATTAAAATAACAATGTGATGCTACTATACGTTTTTTAGAATGGCTAAAACCTGAAACACTAAAATAACAAATACTGGCCAGGGTATGGAGAAACACAACTCTCATTCATTGCTGCTGGAAACGCAAAATGGTGTGGCCGCTTTGGAAAACATTTTAGCAGCTTCCTAGAAAGGTACACGTAGTTTTACAATATGGCCCAGCAATCATGCTACTTGCTATTTATTCAAATGATTTAAAAACGTATGTCCACACAGATCCTAGACACAAATGTTTACAGCAACCTTATTCAAAACTGCCAGAACTTGGAGGCATTCAGGGTGTCCTTGAACAGGTGAATGAATAAACAAACTGTAGCACACTGATACATTAGAATATTATTCACCAATGAAATGAAATGGGCTATCAAGTCATGAGAAGACATGGAGGAACCTGAACTATACATTGCTAAGTAAGAGAAACTGTCTGAAAAGGCTAAATACTTGATGATTCCAACTCTATGACATGCTATAAAAAGCAAAATTATCATTGGTTGTCAGAAGTTCAGTAGGAGGGAGGGAAGGATGAACAGGTGAGGCACAGTGGATTTTTAGGGCAGTGAAACTATTTCTCATAATACTGTAATGTCAGAGACATGACACTGTTCTTTTGTCAAAACCTATATAAGTATGCAACACGAGTGAATTCTAATGTAAACTATGGACTTTAGTTAATAAGAGTATGTGAATACTGGTTCATCAATTGTAATAGATGTACCACATTAATGCAACATAATAGGTGAAATTGTGTGTATAGGAAAAAAAGAGTACATGAGAACTCTTTCTGCTCAATTTATCTGTAAACCTAAAACCGCTCTTTATAAAAAGGCTGTTAATTAAAAATAACAACTGTTCCAATGAGTCACAATTCCAAAAATTGTGTTAGAATTACTAGAAAGGCAAAACACATTAAAGACAATGGGGGCAGGGATGGGGGCTACCACATGAAGAAAGCCTGCCCTTAAATAAAGCCATTATCAATGAAGTGAGGTGCATGACAGAAAGAGAGAACAGGAGATGGGATCTCCCATCTTCTCTGCCTCTGGAGGCAGATGTGCTTGAACCCAGTGCTATCCTGATGCCTCGCTATTATATCAGCCAAAAGAACCCCTTTGGTTCAGATCACTATGGGTTTTCTGCCACTTAGGAAAAGACTCCTGAACAGTACAATGCTACAGGTGCAGATCAATATCGCGATGCTAGCTTTAGATTGAGTTAGAATGAGAGTATTTTTAGAGTGTGGAAAGGAACATTTTCAAATAACATAATAATAGACCTCCAGGAATTGAGTTAAAGACAATGAAATAGATTCTGTCTAAGCAGTGTTTTTTGCACTGGCTATGGCACAGCCTAGATAGCAATGGAGCGGCCTCCATGGCTACCGTGCAGCACTGAAGGCAGCCGGTGGGTGTAGGCAATGAGCAGACAAGGCTCACAGACTCAGCAAGAGAAGCTCTCCCTCCTTGTTTTACTTACTGGGCATCTTTGTGAGTACTTCTTTGAACACAGCATTGTTAAGACAAGATGAAGTTTGGAAACCCCTAAATTTGGAACGTGAGTAGTTTCCAATTTCAGACCATGCTCAGTTCCAGGGAAAGCCTCCAAGAAAACCCAAGATCAACACTTGAAACACCTGAATAATTACCTGGAAATTGAATTTAGTGATAACTTGTTACAGTAGGTAAACTGGCCAGATCAGAGCAACCTGGCAACTATCTCAGAAGAGATAATCAGATTCCACAGGGTCAGGGGAGCTTGGCACCATGGAAGACCCATTTTTGGTATCATAATATAGCAGAAAAGGACAGAAAAGACAACTCCACAGAAGTGTTATGAGAGCAAGGACTAAATGACACTGACCTCATGACATACACTGTAGACCAAGACTCTAATTCGATGAAGGATCTCTCAACATGGTCTTTCCAAATGGCTTTCTTTCCATGGTACTTTCTGGAATAAACAAATGGATAAATGGAGCTCCTGGATCTGTTCAGACCACTGAACGTGCTGCAGTCACACTAGCCCAGTATTTTACTGTACATGTTAGCAATCATTACAGGTGGGCATTTCATTCAGTCTCATGCCAAACTCATAAAGTGACCTCCTGACAACACAATGTTTACAGTCGTCTGGGCTCCCCTCAGAATCCCAGACCATCATTTTCCAATCGACCTCCAAGTCATCATTTCTTACTCCAAATTTCCTCCGGCCCACTTCTAAAAGTTTAATTTAATTAGGTTTTTAATATGAACATTCATTCTTGCTCATCAAAACTCTTACTTTCTGACAAAGTATTTTGTATCTTTTGAAAGACTTGAACAGAGCTATAAAAATATAATAAAAGTGATGATGATGATGATGATGATGATAACTTACTGTTCTGCCACATCGTACATTCTAAAGACTTTAAAATGTATACTCCCATTTAAGGAGCTTCTAATTTCTAAATAACACACTGATGGACTTTTTTTATGGTGTTCTGAGGATTCCTCCCTCAAATAACCGTCTATTTAACAGGTGCAATTGGCAATTCTACCCAATGGGATTCCTGCTGCTAATGTGGTTTCCCATATTGTTGTGTAGGAAGCAATCGTGACACCAGCTTCTGAACTCACCACGGAAATAGCAGATCTCACACAAACCTACGCTCCACAAACCATCACGGGCAGTTTTCCTCTTTCATGTTTGTAA
The DNA here is from genome assembly GCA_004027555.1 of Craseonycteris thonglongyai. Classification (NCBI taxonomy): domain Eukaryota; kingdom Metazoa; phylum Chordata; class Mammalia; order Chiroptera; family Craseonycteridae; genus Craseonycteris; species Craseonycteris thonglongyai. The sequence goes on from PVKE010015663.1 coordinate 24,581, forward strand.
AAAAAAAAAGGGGGGGGGAAGCAGATGATTTGTGTTGCTTGAGGGGGTGGAGATAAAAATTCTCTAGCTATTTCTTGCACACCACAGCCATGGAAAAGGTTTCAAGAAAGATTTGAAGTAGGAATGAATAATTTTGGACTCAGATCTTGACTCTCCTGCTCTCTCAGGGACACATAATAAACATGTTTTTCTTCTTGCGTATCGGAGTTCTGGCAAATGTTTCATAGAATGGGGATTAACCCAATTGTTGAGACACTGTTTATAGTCATAAGAAACATGGAAAGCAATTTTTATGAAAATTCTGAATGATTATTTTATGAAAATAATATTGAAGAATCCAGTTAAATCTCTGCTGTATTTTTAATTAGCTACATTTAATGACCAAAGTGGTTTTATATAAGCATATATACTTTGATAAATGGATATCTTTCAAAGAATAGTTTCTGATAGATTGTACTGTATAAGAATTTTGCTATGGGATTCCTTTCTCATTAAATTTTATGTGATTTTGAACATGCTTATTCATCATTATGCCTAAAAAGTAATTATAGCTCAGTTTTCACCAGTAAGATTTAACTTTTAAGAGAGTCATTTACAAGTTTAAATAAGGTCTTGTAGAAGCCTCAAGAGAAACTGCAAGCAGTCAGTTTGGGTTGTGCCAAGTGTTGGATTTGACTCCTACATGCGTAAACTTCACACGTAAATTTAAACACACCTTCCTTTAGATATGGACACTAGTACTTTGACTGTTAGAAACCATAATAGGTTTTATTTGTAAGAGAATTTTCAGACACTCTCAGGAGCTCATGTTGTGACTGAATGAGATATGATTGTCATCTTATGACAGAGGATATGTGACCTAGATGATGTCAAAGACTAATTATGAGGCATCAAAACAGGTATTTATTTTTACCAGCTAAACTAGCCCCACATTGTGAAGAATACAGTCAGTTTCCAGTGGGCTGACTCAGCAGGTTTTCAATGGTAAGATGCGGTTGTTCGTTCGGGGAAAATTTTCTTATTCCAATTCTATACATGAAGTAAGACTATTCTGATATCCTTCAGTAACTTAATATTTACATTTGCATGGCTCAGTTTATAAAAATGTTACCGTACCATAAGAGAAACAGGGGCACAGGACATTCAAATGCTCTCACATGATAAATCTGACCTTATGCTATACCAGCTTCATTCATGTCTGTGACACCGATCTTCTTGCACACATCATGAAGAAGTAGTAGTTTACACTAGAATAAATTATTTCTATTGCCCTGACCCCTACTAACTTAATATTTAATTTATCCTTTTGGCATCAGGTTAATCACTGTGACTCTAACAGACCAGATATTTAATTTTCATCCTTGTGCTTCCTAACAGATAGCTCAGAAGAACCCTTCATATTTCACAATGTGAAGATAATGTTTCCAAGAATGACTTTAGTTCTATGCATTCAGAATGCACCTACAGGGACATGAACATTGATGGAACCCTATGGTACTTTTCCTTGGAATATTTTTTAGTTCCTCAGGAAGGATTTCAGAGATTACATAATGTAGCTGATTCAGTTTTACAACTGAAGTTTCTTAGACCCAAAAAAGTAAACTTAATTGCCCTCCAAAATTTCTAATTCTGTAGGCTAGAGCCCCATCTGCCAAATCCTTAACTCTGCGTCATTAATGTGGTGTGTCATTCTAGCCTAATTGTTTATTAATGGAAGGTCACACTGTATGAAGTTCAATGAGAGATGCAGTAGAAAAGGGCAAACTCGTTTGCAGTCAAGATATTTTGATCTGAGTTAGATCTCCTGGGTTTGTAACCTAGCTCTGTTACTTATTCACTGGACAGGTTACTCAACCTAACTGCTTTCCTCTTTTCTTACACGTAAAATGCAGAATTTAGGGTGTATGATGTGAGGACTCAGTAAACGTTAAATGCTTAGCATAGAAAGTGATAAATTTTAGGCCACTGTCACTAGTGCTATCATTATCAGTCTAGCTATTTCTAAATAACTTACAGTTGAACTTTCTTCAGAATGTTTTCTGCCCTTTGTGTAACTTGACAGTCTTGATTTCTTTCTCTTTCTTCTCCAGAATAAAAAAAATAATAATAAAAAAATAAAAATAAAAAAAACTTCAAAAAATGTATGTCTAAATTGCATGGGACTAAACAGTGTATTTTCCAAGGATTGTGCATTTAACTGCAAAATGTCAGTAAAACCCATTCAGGAGAATTAACCAATGTAATGGGGGAAAGTACCTACAAAGGAATGACCAAAAGGTTTTCCTCACTGCTTTAAATTGATTTTTATAAAATGGCTTCTGAGTTCTCTCGGAGACCTGGAAAAAATATCTGTATGAATGATTATTAAGTTTCCTTTACCACAGAAATACTATAAAAATACTACAAGAAATGACAAAGCCATTGTTTATTGTTCTGAAAAGTTTTAGAACTCTCTAGGAAAACTATTTCCTGCAGAAAAATGATGCTTTCATGAAACTCTTAAGCATGGATTCAATCAATAAAATGCACGTCTCCACAAAAGTAATAGGTTAAATGCAAAGTTTTATTAACCAACTAATTTCTACAAATTAAAATGAAAATAATTGCCAATCTGTGTTCTCCATGTGGTACAAACTATTTTGGGTCACAAAAAAAGGTACTCAACCTAATGTACATCTACCATACTTCAGCACCATGTTTTAAACCACAGCATATTATTATTATTATTATGTAATATACACAACACAACACATATGCACACCAAAATAAAGAAAACTGCTGGGGTTGTTTGTTTCTTGTTGCTTTTTTATGTATGTGTTTGATTTTAATAGAACCCTGGATTCAAGTACAAGAGCTACCTCATATCATGTACAAAAAAGTGGAAGGAAATGGTGCTATAAAGAGAAGTAGAAGTAATAGACAGTTATCAGTTAAATGACTGTTTTCTTGTGAGTTAATATCAATTCTTTTAAAATTTAAAGAATGCTCTTATTAATCAAATCACTTTACTTCCGTCTTTCACAGGCATTCTAGAATAAAATTTAAGAGTCCAGGGTTCCAGGTTCAAGCTCTAGGTTCTACTCTAGTTCAACTACTTTCTAAATCGAAATCTCAGATTAATAAGTGTATATATCTTGTAAAATGTTTAGCATAAATGCCTGGCACATAACTAAGCGTGCGAATATATATAGTATTTTTTTTTTCAGGCGACATTCGAATGGTATTTACTCAGCAAAAGTCAATTGATTTTAAAATTAGCCCAAACCAATTATTTTTTCTGGCTCTCATTCTCCTTGGTCTTGCAGAGTGTGAGATTTTTCACACAGCAGACATTTAACATTTATTAAACTTACTTTGGCTACTTCTTCTTTATTTAGACACTGAGTGTGCACTTGCTTATTGATTTGTTTGTTTGCTCATTTACTTATTTTTACTATTCTGCCCACACTGTCCTGCTTCTCCTATGACTCATAAATCTTGGGGATCTGCTTCCTTTTCTATCTCCATAAGATTATATTAGTGTCATGTGGGTTTCTCAACCTCCATAGTATTGCTATTTGGCGCTGGACAATCCTTTGTGGATGAGGCTGTTCTGTGCATTGTAGGCTGGTTAGTAGCATCCCTGGCCTTTACACACAGATGCTAGCAGCACTCCTGCCCCCTGTGACAATCAGCTATAGCTCTAGACATTGTTAAATATGCCCTGGGAAAGTGGCCCCCAATTGAGAACCACGACAGTAACCTATTGGTTAACCACAGGCTTTGGAGTTAGAAGGTCACCTCTGCCCCCTGTTTTTGGCAACAGCAGGCATTAAATAACAACCTGAGAAAATAAAGGGTGAAAACTATAAAAAGACATTTCACTTCTTCAATCCTTAGTCTCTTGGTCTCTAATATGAGAATAATAGCCTATTTTAAAGAATTACTTGGGGAAGCCGGGATGGCTCAGTGGGTTGGGCACTCACTTTGCATCGCCGGGGACTGAGGATCGAATCCCGGCCCCGGCCTGTGAGGAACCATATGCTGAACTGAGAGCTCCCCCAGTTCAGTTCTCTCTCTGTCTCTGTCTCTGTATCTCTCTCTCTCTCTGTCAAAAATAAAAATAAATAAATAAAATATATATTAAAAAAAAAGAATTACTTGAATAGCCTTTAATGGGATTTAAATGAAATACTATATGTCAACTACTGGGTTAAGTTTGGGTATCTGAAGCAGAAATCAGATGGGGTAAAACTTGTAAAGGTTTAATTAGTGGAAATGCTTGTATGAGAGATAAAGGGACAGGACCTGGGAAGTGAAGCCATGAGACCAAGACTGACTCTGGAAGGAAATTTGGGAAAGTGTCCTTAACTGCTATACAGTTGAACCAAGTTTTAGCAAGGCTGAGGGGTTGTCCTAAAGCTACAATCAGCCATTAAAGGAGAGCAGCCTGCCTTAGGACCCCTGTCATGTTCATCCCTCACTGGGTCATCCATAGGAGGTGTGGCTTCAGTGCCCAGGCAATGGATTCTGGAGCTTGGCCTCCTGGGACCCTTGTCTTTCATGTGCAAACTCATGTATTTTGCACAATATTTTGAATAGACTAAGGTCTTATTATTATTGGTAATTATTACTATTGCTACTATCTTCATTATAATTACTAGTCTTATTCATATGCCAACTACACTATGCAGCAGCACCCATATCCCCAGCCTTCTTCTGAAATTTCACAGCACATATTGTTTGCATCACCTTCTTGGCATTCATTAGAGACTTTGCAAGGACTTCTAGTGTGAATCCCCAAATTAACATGTCCAAAACAACATAGTCTCAATTCTCCCTACCCTGGCCCTGCATCTTCCTTCCCCGTCATCACCAGTTCAGAAGTGGGCACATCATCTACCTAGTTGCTCAAACCAAAAACTGGAGTCATCTTTGACTCCTCCCACATGTCATATTTGATCTATAAGCACATCTTGTCATTTGGTCCTTAAAATAAATCCTAAATCCAAATACTGCTCTCTTCTCCACATTCCTTCTTTCATTTCATCGGCCAGTCATCATTTCTCTCCCTCTCTAGTCTAGAATAGAAATTTGCATGAAGAAATAACAAATAATTAAATTGCATGGGCCTACAGCCTGCCATTGTTGCCTAAGCCAGAATTTGGCAAATTTTTTTTCTTAAATGGCTTGATAGTAAATATCTTAAGCTTTGCAGGTCAAGAAGCAAAATCAAGGATACATGCCAGTATGTAACCATTTAAAATGTAACCATTTAAAAATGTAAAAACCATTTTTAGCTCTCAAATGAAATCATAAAAACAATCAATGAGTTAGATTTGATCACAGGCAGCAGTTTGCCAACCACTGAAACGATCATCTCTCAACAAACAGGTCACCATCTTCCTTCTTAACTTCCAACACTGTTCTCTCCACAGAAGAGCCAGAGGACTCTTTCACACTGTAAATAAGATTCTTTCACTCTATTTCACTCAAGCTTTTCATAGCTTCCTGAAACCGTTGCTATACAATTAAAAATCTTGACCTTGACCAGTAAGGTTCTATATGATTTGTTTCCCATCCCCTTATCTCTCTGGATTCTTTTTCCTTCATATCACCCCTTGACTTTCATCTTGCAGCCACACTGGTTCTTGGGGTCTTCAAATACTCTTCACATGTTCTGTCTCAGGACCTTTGCACTAGTGACTTTCTGTTGTTCCCTGAGACAGCCACTTCTCGGTCAAAATCTCTCTCCTCCTCTCAGAGTAGTCTCTCTTTAATGCCCTATCTGAAATGTCGCTGCTCTGTCCCTGCTCTCTTAACCTGCATTATGTTTCTTCATAAGAATTATTATTGCCAGGTAGTATATTCATGTGTTGGTAATCTGTTCTCACTAGAATATTAGTTGCAAAAATAAGAGGATTTGATAGTTCAGAAGGTTTCTCATGCCAAGAATTCCAGACACTGCCTAGAAAGGGCTCCAATACTTTTGAATAAATAAATAATGATGACTTTTGAATCATTTATTACATTGTCTAAGTTAATGCCAAGCACCTTAAGATTTGATTCCTACCCTTCATTTTTTCTATTCTGTTACTCTTACATCTTATAGATAACTGATTCTGAATGTTTATCACCATAAAACCTATATAATATATCCCACATTTGTCACCTTTCTTTCAGTTAAATAAGTATGTTTCTTTTTTTGTCAAAAGAAAACAAGTCTTTATTATCTTCTGATAATAAAACTAGTGCACATTAACAATTGAAGAAAATGTATAGAAGTAAACTATACAAAAATAGAAAGTTCCTGAAAATCTCAGTTCTAAGAGATAATTAGTGAATTGGTTGATCTAGTCCAATAGTATGCTTTTAGGTACAAACTATATCTTTTTTATTTTAATAAAAATAGAATCATACTCTCCATAATGCCTTAATGTTTTATGAACTTAAAAAAAAATTAACACCAGGTCTTTGATATCTTTCCATGCCAAGAACTTTAATTTGAGATTTGTCTCTGAAAAACAGGAAATACAGAAGAGCCGTTAACTAGTATACTTTTAGATTAAATTATTGCAGAAATGACAAGTATGGGATTTTTAGAGATCTAGAAGAGATGAGATTTAAGAGTCTGTGTAGGTAGATGGTGAAGTCTGGATGAAATTGAGAGAAAAATGTCATCGGTAGGTTAACAGCCCACCTAAAAGATGCAGATTAATAGTCTGAATTCGGCAGGAGTAGGAAAAAGATCAAGCAGTATAATAAAAGAACAAGTAGCAAACTTACAACAGAGCAGTCAAATGGATATGCTTTTTGGCAATAATTGTGAAAGGTCTGAAAATGAGAAACTGGGAAGAGCTAGTGGCTGCTAGATAAAGAGAAAATAAATGAGATTAAATAGCTCAAGTTATAGCATGATGACTTCTAACAATCTGGAAAAGGTTTTGAGGAACATTTAACCAAAGATAGATACTTTATATGTAAAATTAAGGCTAGAAAACTTATTCTCTGGTTAATAGGAAGACACAGGTTTCAAATGCCACGCTATTGCATTGTACAGCCATGCCTCACTAATGACATAGATACATTTGAGAAATGTGCTGTTAGGCATTTTCGTCCTTGTGCGAACATCATAGAGTATACTTACACAAAACTAGATGGTTCAGCCTATCTGACATCTAGGCTATATGATATAGACTATTGCTCCTAGGCTATAAGCCTGTATTGCATGTTGCTATACTGAATACTGCAGGCAAATGTCACACAGTGGTAAGTATGTGTGTATCCAAACATAGAAAAGAGACAGCAAAAAATCCTGTATAAAAGATGTTTGAAAGGTACACCTACTTCGGGTACTTTCCGTGAATGGAGTGTGCAGGACTGGAAGCTGCTCTGGGTGAGTCAGTGAGTGAGTGGTGAGTGAATGTGAAGGCCTAGGACACGACTGCACACTCCTGTAGACTTTATAAGCAGCACCCCATATGCCCTGTGCCCTGCTTCCTTCCCACAGGGTCTGAAGTAGAAAAGCCAGCTGTCAGGGAGGCTCTCTGAAGAGGGAGAGGGCTGGGCTGATGGGAAACATCAAGGAGAAACCAGCTGGGTAAGGTGTATGGAATCACCATAATAGTGACTGTCAGGAGAGCGTCAAAGGATCAGTAGCAATAAGAAATCAAGATGGAGAGGTAAAGGAACATAGAAAACGGTCCCAGCACTGTGGCTCTGGCTGTGGCATGTTGGAACAGTGGTCTGATTAAGGAACGCTGTACTATTTAGTTTAAAAAGAGGCTGTTTAACATGGAGACGGTATAGAACTGAGGACCCCACAGTTTGACTTCGGACAGTTGATTTTGGTTCCATTGACCCTATCTGGCGCAATGTCTCTCTTGCATTGTGCTGATGGAAGAAATAAAACTTATCTGTGCTTCATATCATTACAACCCGAAAACATTTCCAAAGTACAGGGACAGCTGGCTCTACACTATCACGGAACGCTTCTAATATGGAAGTGGCAGCGGCACGTCATACTTGTTAAGGTGGCTCCTGTGCACCTGGGTTCTGCTACAGGGCCTTAGGAACAAAGAATTTACAGCAATGCCCTGTAAAGACCATGAGCTAGATCTGGGGGCTGCAGCACCCTCTGAATATGGAGACGGGGACCAGCTCCTCTGTGCTGACAGGTCAGTGGCTGGAGGACTGGGATGTCACCTGTGTGCTCAAAATCGTGGTGCTGTGAGGGTGACAGAATCCACCGCCACGCCCCACAGATACTGCTCCCACTGGAGAAAAAAATGCCTGGGAACCACATCTGTGTTCTTGCATGTTTTACAGGGAATTCAGCTTCATTAAAAGCATATGGGAACACCATTGGACATGTGTCCAGTATTGACCAAAATGTTATGTATCACATGACTATGACTTAAATTATTACATGACTATAACTTGAATTATTATTGCTATCATCATCTTTATTCAACACACTTAATTTTCAGTTACCAAACATTTTCACTTGACAGAAGTGATGCATTAACAAAATAAAGGAATAGAAAAATGA
>PVKE010015664.1:0-33122 GCA_004027555.1 Craseonycteris thonglongyai
TGTGGCAGGGAAACAATTCCTGGAAGCCCACTCTGTTGTTTTCACCAAATACAGAACACACTGCAGACAAGACATTGAAGAGAGACGTGTTAGTTGTCCCTGCTCCCTGAAGTGAGACTTCAAGGAGCTGGGCTTCACCTGCAAAGCAGGGTCCCTGCAGTGGGACAGAGAGCCCCTGGACACGGGGCAGGAGATAAGATGGCTCTGGTGGCAGAGCCTGGTGAGGCTCCCCAAGGAGCCTCCTGGGCGAGCTGGGGGAGATGACTGGCTGCTTACCACGGCAGAAGGACATGGCGATTGCAGTGCTCGAAGGCAGGCAGCTGAGCAGGTGCTGAGGCCTCCAGACAGCAGGGCCAGAGAGAGAGCGATTGATTGTGTCGATGTAAGAAATGTCCAAACCTGTCGAGAATTTTTATCAGTTTATTGGAGCCAAACAGATGACAATTACCAGGAGCAAAATCTCAATGGCTTGAGAAAACGCTCTGGAGAATGGCAGTTTTGCAACTTATTTTATATACTGGAATCAAAGGAGGAGTAGGAGGGTTACATGAAATCCATTGGTGTTAGATTAGGGAGTTGGGTGTAAGCCAAGCGAGGATCTCTAGGATTGGATAAAGAGGCAAATTGGAGAGACAGATACTTCTTTTACACTGGTGGGTCCACACTAGTTAATAACGAACATTTACAGCACGTAGAGATGGTACTCGGGAAACAAGATAACAATGATGGGGTCTGTGGTCTTCTACTCTAGTGCAGTGGGCTGTGCCCTGAGGGGTGTGGAGAAGAAAATTACTGTGACATTTCAAAAGTATGTTATGTTAGATACAAAAAGACAATAGACTGGCTCACTTAAGGTAAAGACTGACCTTTGGCAAGGAAGCTATAGGCCTAGGATGTGACTAACCACCATGACCTGGTTTTTGTTCGGAATGTTTCTGTTCAGACCATCTGTGATGTTACTCTCAGTCTCTGAGTCTGTGCAGACCACCGTGCAGACCACCGTGCAGGCCTCCCCAGAACTTGTCAGGTTTAATATAGGCCCCCATTTTCATCCACAACTGTGTTGATTCAGCTTTGATGAACTTACCCAGAATTTTGAAATCAGGAAATCTAGAAAGAATTTCTCTTCTTCACCATACATGTGGATTTTGTGCTTCTGTTTGATGGGTTTGCATAACACTCAGTATGAATTATATAGGGTATGATGGGTATCAAAATCTCAGTGCTTAGGGCCTCCAACAGTCTTAATCTGGTTCTGAACTTCGGGCAGGACTTCCTGTCCTATCACCATCCATTTCCTCCAAAACTCCTTGGACTATCCCTGTGACTAACTCTACACGTACAGGCCTCTCTTTGGAATGGTAGGAATGTTTTTAGCCAGTAACTCTAGGATGATAGTAGTCTCTCAGTAGTTAACCCAATTTAGGGAATGATAGTAGATAGCAAAATTTTCAGGACATAAGATAAGGACCTGGGCCACTTGGAGCTCAGGATGGGCAAGGTCCTAAATGGGGCCATCAGTGGCATGCACCTCTCCGCTGTCTAGAGCTGGTCGTGTGCACTTATTCAATCAGTTCCATTCTCTGGTTTGAATACATTTTCCTTAACTCCATAAAATCCACCTGAGAGCTCTCCTCTTACCTCAAGCCCCTCCTGAATGCAAAGAATTGATTCTATATCTGGGACTATATTTTATCCCCCTACCATAGGCCATAGAATTTATTAATATATCACTTCATGGAAGACATAGGAAACCTCTTATGTACAATGAGATTATGCCGAAATAAGTTCTTCCTTCTATTAGCTTATGTTTATTACAAACTTGACATATAGTAACTCATTTCTCACAAGAACTATCTGAAGTGGGCACTCATAGCCCCATTTATAGATAGGTAAGCTGAGGAAGGTAGAGGTTAATTAATTTGCCCAGAGTCTCACAATGAACGAAGCTGGCAGGTCCTGGTCTGAGATCTCCCATCACTACTTCTGCTGCCTGTGTATCCCCGACGATGGTGCTCTTACTTGCTGTACAATATGAAGGAGGAAGTAAATGAGAGATCTTAGTTCAGAGGAATGATTCTTTACCTCCTTACCTCTAGCCCTTCAGCAAGGGGGAAATAAAACTTAATCTGTTGTGAAGAGCTGTTTTCAACTGAAGTGAGAAAGGGAAGCCCCCTGGGAGCAGAGAACTCTCCAGTGGAGATTATGGAATTAATGAAAAGGTATTTAAATGAGAGCATAGGAAGATAATGAGAAGGAAAACACCATCAGTGGAAGCTGAAGCGCCGTACTTGGCCTCACAGCAAACTCATGTACATATTTTTTGAATTGAATTGAATCCAGTTCTTTGGTATGCGGTTTCCTCTTGAACAATCAATCTATCAGCAATTCAGAAGAAGGAACAGCCTGCTTTCTAAAACATTTAGGCTTTTGCAAGACTGAAGGTTCTTCAGACTCCTATAATTACCTTCACATTATTGCTACACATCCATTTAGTGACCAGATTGAATAATGGAATACGTGTTTACCAGAAACCTTTTACTTGTCAACTTCAACAGTGAGTATTGAGAAACAACACTCTCTGAGCTAAGAAGTGCAATTTCACCACCAATGCCATTGTCAATATTTCATCGATGGGAAATCAATAAACTTGAATTGGTCTCCTAGGTCCTAAACCTTTGGACAGCAAAAGGGCCCTTTCAGTTTTGGAGGCCTTCGGGTTTAGCATGGCTTTGCCTTTTTCATGTAATCTGCACGGCTCCCACTGCTTGCTGATTGAAGAGAATTGCTCAGCAGCCCCTGGCACGTGATTGGGAAGTGTTTTCCAGTTTCTAACAATGACCTGGGGAAGTGAATGCAATTGCTGAAGGCCAGGTTCTCAATATCGCTGCAGGCCCCTGTCGTTCTTTTCTTCTTTTTCCTGTTTTATTATTTTATTTTTCCTGTGTTTGTTGTAGTGCCCTGAAGTTAGCTGGGTCACTGTCTCCTGAAAGGGACAGGGTGACCCTCATTGTGCGCCTGCTTCAGCAAAGACCTTGCATTGTAGGAACGAGATACTCCACTGCCCAGGTTTGTTTTCCTCCTCTGCCCCCAACCCTGGCTGCTTCGATTTTGCTGGACTCTTGCACAAGTGCGGGTGGGCTCTTCCTTGCACTGGCTAAACCTTGGACTAATTGGTTCTTCCATGTATACGCTTCTGTCTCGGCCGTTTTGCCAAATTTCTCCCATTTGGTAGCCTCTGACGGCCCTTTTCACTGACGTTCAGAATAGAGGTTTTGGTTTGTTTTCAACCACACTCTAATATGTGTTTCTGGGCATTTCCATAGAAACTTGGGAAGAAAGGGAGTAGTTAAATGTGCAGGCTGAAATTGCCATCTTGCAACGGAAGTCTTGACATCCTTTCCAAACACAATTACTAATACAATTTATAGTTCTGTTTGTGGCATAAGAGTAAAAAGTCCATGGAATGGCTCAGCACTGTAGGAAATGAATAGTTTATTAAACTGTTGACTGTGCTCTAATCCTGGCTTCAGAATGATTAACTAACAAATCCATCATCTGGGGGAAAGCTGGCTTGGCAGAGATTAATTCTTAAACTATTCTTATTTGGGGTATTGTTTGGTTTCTTTTGGGAGAACTTCCAGAATTGTTTAAAAAAAACCAAAACATTATATGTGTATGTTTGCTTTTTAATTAAGGCAGAAATAACCTGCATTTTATGCATGGTTGTAAATACACTCAATACATTTTCACTGAGTTTGATTATTTTAGTGATGAAGAAGACCTGAATTCCAACAAGAAGCTCTGAATGTATTTAATCAGTAACAAAAGGGAGGCAGGTATATCAGGATTAGATTGCTAGCAGGTACCAGAAACCAATTCATCTCAACTTAAAATCAAAAAGGAAATTTCTTATAAGGCTTTGATGGGGAGGGGCAGTCCTTCCAGAAACTAGAGAAGGTTATCAGTTAAAATGTATTTAGCTGCCAATCACAGAAAACCAGATACATATAATGGACTTCCTCCTGACTCAGGTAACTGGAAATCCAGAGGGAGGAGGGGCCCCCAGTTGGTAAGTGATGCTATCAAGTTCCTTTCAGCTCTCTTTTTGCCTTTCAGGCTACTGGCTTCATCCTTATGCATGTTCCCATGGTCACAAGAGAGCTGCTAGCAATCTGTGAGGTTACATGCTCCTTGTATTAGCCTAGATTCCAGAAAAAGTGATATGTCGACACTTTATGAGAGACTGGAGTGCAATGTCGGGAAGCAGGACAAGGAAAAAAGGGAATGAGGTAGGACGAGGGAGAGAGCCAGTACGATGAGGAGGCTTGAGAAAGTTTGCATGATTGACCATATCTCAGCACCAGCTGTGTGGGTTCAGGAACAGGAATAATTTATCCACCAGCACCATCCTGGCCCCAGTTTTACTGATCAGAGTCATTCCCATGGGACCTAACTTCACCTCCCTTCCTAGTTCTGTCCCTTGGCTTTTACAGGTGGCTTCTGGGAAAGCCACTGTCCCTGTAGGACGAGTGGGGCCAGGACACAGACTCAGCAATCTGTCCTTCACACGTGGCACTGCATGCAGGGCTTCTCCATCTCTAATGACAACAATGGCAACAACAGTGCCTAGGTCCTTGGAAACAGCAGACGGTTACTAGGGCCTTGTTGGTCTATCTATAAGCCAGGCGAGTGCATGAATCTGGGATGTCACACTAGACTGAGTCCAATGCATTATCCCCCTCTGGGATGCTGGTCTCTCCCAGAAACTGCTCCAGATGAGTAAGGAAGCCTCTTTCCTTGAATCCCACAACAGTTAGCTTCCTCTATCTCACTGTTTCCCTGGTATCCCATCCACCTCTGAACCAACACCTGTGCCCAGGGACTCAGATTCTTCCAGCTTGTGGTAGCTGTGGGTATCAGAAGCAGTTACCAAGAAAGGAAGAATAAATGCTGATAAGATATTAATACCATGATGTCCACTTCAAGACAATGCTTGGAAACAGGAGCCAGGAAAGATAATAAGATGCTGTGTTTCTCCTCTATACCCACCGATATCATTTTTCTCATTTTAAAGAGTATTCAGTGTGCATAAAATATAGCCTTTAATATCATGACAGTTTAATTGTTTCAAATCTCGACACTCAAAAACACTGAATCTTTCCTTTGTATCTGATTGACTCAACTTGAGTTTCACGTCTTCTCCTTTACCAATCCAACTGTAGCCAAGAGCAATGGGTTCACATAAAGAACATGCTTGATAGAAGCCCACTCACCCCAAATAGCCATGTGGATGGCAAAGGGTGTTTTTACAACAAAATAATATAACATTCTGTATAGGGCCATTTATATACATTTTAAGGATATATAAATTAAACTTTAGTGCCTAAACATGACATCTCTGACTATTTTTTTGGTGCTAACTAAATATGGTCAATACCATTAACCTGTTACTGAGCAGTATCTTCTTTAGTGGCTATTCCATACTTTTCCATGTCATGGATGGTGATAAGGCTTCCCCACCCCATTCCTGAAAATATTTAACTTCAAGTCCTGGTTATTTGTGTCTCACTACTTTTTGGAATGTCCAAGAAGTCACTCTCTGCCTGAGTAGCTAATTCGTTGTGCACGTGTGGCCATGCCATCTTAAAAACAATCTACTGGCTTTAGGTACATATTCAAGTCCCACTTGCCTACTAAGCAGGTGATTCACCAACTGCCAACTAAATACACTCTAAAACCTGTCATTTTTATTTAGGAATCATTGTTGCATAAGTTAATATAAAAGGGCAAGAAGTTAATAGTTACCCATTAAGGACATGGAGTAGAATTTAAAAAAATTGTCCTGAGGACTAATCCGAGAATAGAGAAGTAAAAGAGAAATGGTGGCATCCTTCAATAGGTTAATGGATAAACAAACTTTGGTATATTAATACGATGGAATATTTTTCAGCAATAAAAATTAACGAGCATCAAGCTAGAAAAGATATGGAGGAATGTTCAATGCATATCACTAAGTGAAAGAAGCCAGTCTGAAAAGGCGACATACTGTATGTTTCCAACTCTATGCTATTCTGGAAAAGGAAAAACTATGGATACAGTAAAAAGCTTCATGGTTGACAAGAGATGTGGGGGGAAGGAAGGCTGAACAGGTTAAGATTAGGACAGTGAAACTATTCAGTATCAATAGAGGCATGACATTATATATTTACCAAAATTCTTAGAACTGAACAACACAGAGAATGTACCCTAATATATACTAAAACAATGGACTCTAGTTAATAATGGTGAATCAATATTGGTTCATCAATTATAAAAAATATATTACACCAATGCAATATGTTAATAATCGGGGAGATGAAGGGAGTGCAGGTGAGGCGGGGAGGGATAAGAAATATATGGAAACGTTATACTTTCTGCTCAATTTTTCTGTAAGCCTATAAGTGCCCTAAGGAAAGTCTATTTATAAAAAAAAAAAAAAAAAAGGAAGAAAAGAAATAGGAGGTAGGGAAGAGTAAAGTTTCATTGTTTGAACATTTGAACATGAAGTAAAGGAAACTTTAGCTCTTGTCAAAGTTTCCCAGAATGTCGAGGTATGGTAGTGAGGTTGTTTCATCTTGGGAACTGAACCCTTCCCCCACCTACATGACTATTGTGGAAGTGAGTCTCTATCTAGTGCATTCTTTATGTGACCCCATCCCACTGGCTGCAGTTGGATTGACCCAGGAGAGGACATATCATTCAAGTTGTGCCAATTCAGCCCAAAGGAGAGATTGGGTCTCTTTGAATGTAGATGAACTTGTGAATTTATGAAAAAAAAAAAAAAAAAAATGGCCAAGTCAAGAATTGTGTTACTAGAGGGTAGATTTTACTACCCTTTAAAGACCATAATTTGTTTTCTTGCCAAATCTACTCTAGTAATAAAAGAAAGATTTTAACTCAGCTCTGCATAATATAAAGTCCTTGAGGATGTGCATTCTATCTGTATGGCCCTCAGTGTTGTGGAGGACAGACTATTCCGGAGAATCCTAGCTGCACTCGGAGAGTTGGGGGACCTTTTATTACGCCTAGCAGCCCAGAGGAGTCCCTCCTCCAAAGTCTGAGCCCCGACGACCGGGTTCCTTTCATTTTTATACAGCAAGGCAGGAGGTTGTACAAGCGAGTGAGGCGGGAGGTTGTACAAGCCAAAGTGGTGGAGTCGGGAGGTAGTGCAAGCAAATAAGTTGGGAGGTGATACAAGCGGAAGGGGAGGAGTGGAGAGTCCGCTAGGTGATGCAATCAGCAAGAACAGTTACAGAAGCCAAAAAAGCTGGTTAGCTGGGCAGCCATTTTATCCTCAGGCAGCCATCTTGTATTCCTATGTCATCAGAACACATGTTCTCTATGATAGCAATGATGGTCACAGTGATAACAATAGAGGAAGAACTCATTCAGTAAATCTTATACCAGCCTAGCCACCAGTAAAATAACATTTCCTCCCTTTGTCTTTTCATAGAAGCTGGTCACGAGGATGAATCTGGTGACGTCTGTTCACCCACCTCAAAGCTGTTGCTCTGTGTGAGCTTAGTTTCTGATGAGTGTCGGAAGCCCAAGACTTACCTGTGGTTGAGTGCCACATCCACGCAGTCTCAGATCACTGCTTGTGGCAGCAGGTAAGTTACCAGAAAGACTAACACAGAAGCCTGCTCTTATTACAAGGACATTGTTAAAGCTTCTGAATATTTCACCCTTCTCCTCTGTGGGCTGAGAATCCTTCACCATACACAGCCTCTGTTCTTGGGCTTCCTGTGAGACCCACAGTTAGAAGAAATTGGGAAAGATGAGCACATTTGAACAATAGCAAGGCCTTCTCCCTAGTGTTGCCTGTGCAGGGCTTGATGCCTCAGCAGCAGCGTCTGTGCCCTCCCCCATACAATGCCACGGAGCTTCTGCACATGGGTGAGTGAGCAGCTTACAAGCTAAATGATAATTAGGAAAACCACTGAGAAAATGGGAGAAATGTCCTGCAAATGAAAGGAAGTTGCGATATGAAAAGAAAGTCTTTACTTTTTAAAACAGAGGCATTCCTGCCTACTACCACTTTGACCCTTTTTTTCTTTCTTTACCTCGTTTTAGTTTCGGTGTCCCCTTTTCCTTCTCTTGGGCCACACTTAGATGTCCCCAACTCTCTTGATAGTGCTTCACAGAGCTGTGTGGTTTCCTTAGGTGGATCATGAAAACAATGACGTGGCTTCTAGGCCTCTAACGACTTGGTGAGTTCAAGCTCTATCCATGGAGTTAGTGTAGCACAGATCCCACCAGGTGTCAGAGGTGCGTGGCAGGCTTCTGGTTGGTGGTCAGTATCTCATTCAACAGACATGCAAGGGCTGTCACTCAAGTGGCACAAGCACAGAGTGATTTGTCTGAGGGCCCTGAAGAATGAGGG
The DNA here is from genome assembly GCA_004027555.1 of Craseonycteris thonglongyai. Classification (NCBI taxonomy): domain Eukaryota; kingdom Metazoa; phylum Chordata; class Mammalia; order Chiroptera; family Craseonycteridae; genus Craseonycteris; species Craseonycteris thonglongyai. The sequence continues at coordinate 8,426 of PVKE010015664.1, forward strand.
AGGGTGGCTCTTTTTGCCTGCACTGTGGGACCCTGCTGAGACAGTGCTAAGCACATGATGGAGAACAACTCCAGCTCCTCTAACCCTGAATTGCTGCTTTTGGAGTTGTGTGGTCAGACTCACCCAAGCCTCTGTGCATGGCTTTAGGTGGTGGTTTTCCAAATGTTAGCATTTACATCACAGGATCTTGTTAAAATGCAGATTCAGATTCAGTGGGTCTGGGGTGGGACTGATGATTCTGCATCTCTAATGGATGCTGCTGTCCCCTGGACCACACCTTGAATAGAAGGAGCTTCACTAATCATAGCTGAGCACACCATTTTATAAGATCGTGCCCCAAGGGATAGGTGGGAGGACAGAGCCACATGTGCCTCTAGACTTTTCCAACCTCATGACCTCCGGAAAGGGGAAGAGAAATGGCATTGCCATTGATGCAGCCTCGATCATGCCCAGGCATGAAGCCAAGCTGCCAGAACTTAATGATATCATCCCCAATTGTTGAGAATCTGAGCAACTTGAATAAGAAAATGATTGAGCAAAGCCTGGTTTGGCGAGTCGCACCCCTTGCTGACATTATAAGCAGCTAGTATTGCCAAGGCAACTCGACAGGCCCAAGTTGCCAATTCTGAGAGGAGGGGACCTCAAGAGAGGCTAAAGGCTTAACCCACGCTACAGGAAACCCAACTCCAAGAAAGACCTGCCCAAAATAGAGGCGTGCTAATGCAAAGCAGTAACCACGGCTGTTCTCAGGGTGTAAGAGTAGGTTGGAAACCTCTCTGATGACTCATCAGCCTTCACTGTTGCCAGAAGTTATCTCTAGCTCTAGTAAGGCAGCCAGTCACTGCCAGGCAGGGGGGCACGTCCTTGCAAGCACTTTCTCAAGGACATGCTGGGTCTGAGGAAGGAGCTGGTTTGGACCCATCAATTAGGTGGCACAATGGACTATTCTGCACCTTGTGGGATGGCCTTTGTGAGGGTATGAGAACCTGACTAGGTTATCAAAGGCCCTTACCCTTTCAGCCTAAGTCACATGCATTGAGGAGCATGAGTGGTGGGTTCAGGGTTCTTCAAAGCCAAGTAGAGACCCATTTCTCTTGGAAGCTTGGCTGTTTGGCCAAGTAGGTGAGCACCCAATGTGGTTACACCACTGTAAGCACCCTATAGGGCTGGTCCCATGCACCAGTGTCCAGAGTTGGATTCTCCATTGGGAACAGAAACTTTGGAAGGTTTTATTTAGGTGAAAGTGCCACTAGGAAAAGTTTGGGGAACGGTCCACACTTCCGCACTCACAATTCTTTGCCCTTCCCTGACCATTCCTACTTATAAGAGCTTCCTCTTCTAAGATAGGGCTCCTGCTGACTGAAGAAACTAAGAGTAAACAATTAAGGATGGGTTTTTAATGATGTCTGGTCTTCTGAAAAGTTTACTTCTCTGCACAATATTCCTGAAACACCAACCTTCTAGCTTCAAACTTAACAGAGCATAGGTTTATCTGGATTGCTAAAAGGAGTAGCAGATGAGAGAATTATCAGTAATATATTCTGAGGGTCCACTATGAGAGTAACATCATATTAGGAGCTGTGAGAAATAACTAGTTACACTCAGACTTTTTATTGTCTGATGAGGACTAGAAGTTGTGTGTTCTAAAATAAACATTAGAATTGGTAGAGCACTTTCATATAAATTATGCTCTTTGTTACAACCAATCTATAAGGTAAAAAATAAAACAACTTCTACTTTTTTTAGATGAGAAAAATGAATCTTAGAGGGGTTAAGATAATTTAAAAAAATGAAACATGGGGAAGCCAGGATGGCTCAGTGGGTTAAGCACTCACTTTGCAGCACTGGGGACCGAGGATCGAATCCCGGCCCCGGCCCATGCGGACTCATGTGCTGAACTGGGGAGTTCCCCCAGTTCAGTTCTCTCTCTGCCTCTGTCTCTGTCTCTGTCTCTGTCTCTCTGTCTCTCTCTCTCTCTGTCAAAACAATAAAAAAAATAAAAAATAAAATAAAATAAAAAATGAAACAGGTGTCCAGAAGTTGATGTGGGATTAAGCTCAGATGCCAGAGTCTTTTCTCTTTATCACAGTGCCCAATACTACTTTAGCCTCTCTGGAGAGAGGGAGGAGGAAACACTTCTTCTCAGAATCTTTACCCCTTGTCCTGAAAGAGTCCTGAGTGTGTGCATCTGGTTGACTGGGAGCCATCCCTGTCATTCCTCTTCTGGCCATGGCCCTTCATTCTCCAAAGAGTACAGAGTCTTCTAGGTCAATGCTCATGACTTTTGACAACACCGCCTCCGCCTGCCAAAAAAAAAAAGAAAGAAAAAAATGTACCCCTGGTCCCCTAAGGACTTCATTTGCCTTAGCCGTACTCCCTTCCTTTGCTTAAAGGATGAAGAATCGGAGTTCCTGGTGTGCAAGGGGTAAGTTATAGATGACAGGGCCTAGATTGTACCTTGAAAATGGAGCCATTTTCACCAGTCACATTTTTAGTACAATGTACACTCCCCTAAATTTATCAAAGACGACCTTGTCTTGCCAATTGACCACCTGTCCATAAGTATTACAGATACAAGTTGTTATATTCTTCCTTATTGTTCCATCTCCTAACAGAGCTTCCTATACAGTTTGGTTATGATTTTTAGAATAGCCCAGAGGTATTAAGGAAAAGCCTGGAAAACTTATTATTCTATGAGAAAGTATCCTCCAGGATTCCTCTGGTGGAGGAAAAAAAGCTTGCAGAGCATGGACTGTACTCTTCCCCTGGGAATTTCATGGTAGCAGTCGGTTCTCTGAGCTAGGAGTTGGAGAACCTCTTAGAGGAAAGTTAAGCTACACCACCTCCCTGGAGTTTCATTCCCCTTGCTCTTCTTGCTCCGCCACAGCTGGGTTAATTCTATTAGGCTCTGGACCCAGAAAGGACCACGGATGCAAATTCCCACCCCACGCCTGCCCAAGAGGTGCCAGATTGATAGATCTGGGTGGAGCCCAGCCATGTGCATTTGGAAAGGCACTCCAGGGGACTGGGACTCAAGTGGCCCCTACACCACTTTGAGAAAACATTGTATTAAACAGAGATTGCAGGTAGGGCAGTGGGCACAATTGCTGAGGAAACCTCAAAGCAGAGTCATTCCCAGTCTGGTCATACCTCAGCAGGTGATCCAGAAAGGCATTTCTGGGTCACCCGGCGGGGGGTGGGGGGGACCATTTCACGGGAATAGTTCTTCTGACCCATCCCAGAGTCACAGTGCATGGCTTGGGACACATCTGGTTTTCTCCGGTCTGGTGAGAATGTACTTACCTCCTCCCCTACCCCGCAGATTTATTAAGTGCTTTCTATGTGTCAGTCAATGTGGTGGGTCTTCCCTATGGGTCAGTTAATCCTCACAATAACTCTATTGAAGCAGTGTCCAATTGTTTGGCTTCCCTGGGTCATATTGGAAGAATTGTCTTGGGCCACACATAAAATACACTAGCAATGGTGTATTTGATGTGTGGCCCAATAACTGATGAGCTAAAAAAAAAAAAAGGTTGCATAAAATCTCCTAATGTTTTAAGAATTTGTGTTGGGCCTCATTCAAAGTCATCCCGGCCTGTGGGTTGTATATATCTGCTCTATGGGTTATGCCTCCATCAGAGATGATAAAACGGAAGTTCAAAGAGAGTGGTTGAGTTGGGATATGCATTCAAGCATCCTGGTTCCACAGACCATCCATCCTCCCACCACTATATGTACTCTTTTCCATCTAAACTGAACAGGTTGGGATTGGGGAATAAGGCAGCTCAATGGGGCTTCTTTCTACCTAAAGACATTTCATCTCCTACCAACATTGCGTTTCTATCCTGTGATCTGGCTGGAATATTTCTCCTCTGTGGATATTTGTTCAAAGAACTAAAATAAAAGCTAGGATGTCTAGCAGGGGAGGGGAGCTGGATCATTTGCCTGCAAGGCTGGATGAACCTGCCCATCTGCCATGAAATTCGCCCTTTGCCCTGGACACTACCCTGACCTCGGGGAGCGCAGGCAGATGTGCCAGCCGACCAGGGCGAGGGTCAGTGGCAACACAAGCTCAGACCACCTCATATCCTGAATATGTTCAGGCAGGATCTGACAAGTGAAAAAGAAGAAAGAACAGAAATGAAGGCTCAGCAGAAAATTCAACAGCGATTAGGAAGTGATGAAAACTCTGTAGGACAAACCCACAAGCTCTTCATTTGTTCAATATAAACTAGTAAATTTATAAATAAATAATATAAATTAATAACACCTTTGTATTATTTTCCTAATAAAATCCAACACACAGAACATAGAGTTTGGGTTAGACATAACTGGGTTCCTACCCTGCTTCTGCCTCTTACTTGAGCAAGTTACTTAACCTCTGGGCCTTCATTTCTCAAGTTTTAATTGTGAACAGTAGTATCTGCTTGGAAGGGTGAGTTGTGAGGATTAGAGATAATTTATGCAGGAGAGGTTCTCAATTAATTGCAGCTAATATGATAAATGATCTAGAACTTATTTACAAAGTTAATGGAGTATTTGAAGATGAATCTAATTGTATGAAAATTATAGACTTCTCATTATAATTTCAAAAATTCAGTTTTAGTTGGCATATTCTTGCTTCTGTAAATTCAAAACACTACAAGTAAATAGAAATTTTGCATCTATTTTTCCATTTAATCCTCATAACAATCCTGTGATGTAAGTATTATTTTCTTCATTTTACAAATGGTTATCTAAGGATTAGCAAAACTAAATGGTTTACCCTTACAATATAGGAAGACCTGAGACTCACACACCAGTCATCTGAAACTAAATTCAGAGTTCATGCTATCCGATCATACTAGAATTTATGTCATTCATCTTCAAAGTGCCCAGTGAAAACCCATACTCTTATCTTGTCTCATATTCAATTATTAGAAACTTGTATCCCAGTGATGGAAAGAAAGTTTATTTGGATCATACAGAGAATCAGCAAGAGGAGTGTGAATCTTTAAAAGGAGACCTCAGTACGTAACAAATAGAATGGCTCAAGGAGATCATGAGAAGGGTGGGCACTGCTACTTGCTCTCTGTGCAACTTGGACAAGTTACCAAACCTTATTAGGTTGACGTTTCCCAAGTTCTGAATTGAGAGTAACAGTATTCACTTCAGTGTTGCTGTGGTGATTACATTAGACAATAGATGAGCACCAGGAAATAGATGCTCAATAGACATGGGTTCCCTCTACCTCATGCATGAGCTTAAATGTCTACTTGGCAAAATCTGGTAACTAAAGACCTAGAGTCATGGAGCCTTCTCATTCCCACAAAACAGGCACAGTGTGTCCTTGGCAGGGTGGCCAAGCATCTCGGCAGTTCTGGGCCTCAGCTGTCCTGAAGAGGAGCAATTCCTTGTGGGGCCAACAAAAATACTTCGGCCTCTGGAAGTAAGTTGATTCCTGCCCTTTGCTGTGGAAGGGTAATTGCCAGTAAGGGTGCTAATGCGATCCACATGCAGTGGTTTGTTTGCTCTGGATGTCTTAGATGCTGATAACTAACAGACAAGCATTATAGTTCAAGCTTAATGTGAACATGTGCTTGCCTAAGGACAAGCCTGGGACCATTAGCTCACAGCAGTTTACCAAGCCTCTGTAAAGTGGTCACAGCACTCACTCACGGTCTCCCTCAGAGCAACAATGAGTCCTGAGTCCCATTACAAATGTTGAAGCCTCCTTCCTCTGGTCCTATTTGTAGTGGTACCTGCTTGTGGGTCAGTTCTCAGAAATGGGAGGGGAAAATCCATTTATTTCAAAGGAGGCAAGCCTTTCATTCTGTATTCACTTCTTCTTGGTAGACAAGGCTATTGAAGAAACTAAAGTTTTAGCTGTCTCTGTTTGTGACTGTACATGTGGAACCACGCTGGCTGATCATGAAGGAATATCGTTTTCATAGTTATTGTCTTCTCTACAACCATGATATAGAGCACATCATGAAGGTCAACTTTTGTGAGGATTATTAGCAAAGTCGCCTTCCTAAAGGCCAGAAAGTCCATGACTCCCTCCTTGGACTTATTTACTGCTCAGTCTGTGGGATTGACCGTGGTTTCTTGGCTTGTGAAATTTGGATTCTTGCAACGTCTACCCACCTCATACTGATGGGAAAACATTCAGTTCTTTGTAGTTGGATTTGAATTTAGTATGTTCAAATTCTATATAAATATCTCAAATAAAAATGGCAGTCAAATGATGGCCAAACTCTGGATTGCCTTGAGAGCAGAAAAGACTCAGTGGGCCCAGAAGAACCTTGTTCTCCAGTACCACCTTGGATTTGTGGTCCACTTCTCCATTGCAGGCACCATAGCCTCTGCCCTCCTTGTCAGCCTATGGCCCCTTTCACCTTCTGAGATCAGCCTAGAAGGTATCTGTAGCTCTGTCCTGAAACTGAGTTTCTCAGTCAGATCTAAACCCCTCTATGCTATGCATTTTGGTGGGGGTGGGGCGGCTGCTAAAAACCCAAGCCATAGTGTGGCCATTTTTTATTGCTGCTGTGACAAATTAAAACAGACTTAGTGGCTTAAAAACAATAAAAATGTATTATTTTCCCGTTCTGCAAATCAGAAGTCTCCCTGGGCTAAAATCAAGGCTTGGCAAAGCTGCCTGCCTTCAGAGGTGCTGAGGAAGGATCCGTTCCAGCTGCTAGATGTCCCCTCATGCCTTGGCTCGTGGTCCCCATCCTCCATGTTCAAAGCCAGCAGGACTGGTTGAGTTCTTTTCATGTTGCCATGTGTCTGGTTCTCTCTCTTCTGCTCCCTTCTTTTACTTAAAAGAACTCTTGTGGTTACATTGGGCCCAACTGGAGAGTCCAAAGTAATGTCCCCATCTCAAGGTTAAATGATGAACAATCTTAGTTTCATCTGCAATCTTAATTTTCCTTTGCCACATTTCCTAACATATTCCCACAGGTCCTGGGGATTTAGTTGTAGAGACCTTTGCAGGGAGGGGTCATCCATTCTGCCTACCACCCATCATCCCCTGTTTTCTCCCACATGGTGCAGGATGCACAGAACCTTTGCTAAAAGTTGGCCTGGTCAGGTGCTGGACTTACAGCAGCCTCACCCACTGAACTGCCTCCTCCTGGCCATTGGTAAATGTTTGTGCTCAGCCTCCCTTGGCAGCCTTCCCAGGCATGTGATCTGAATCAACTTCCAGGGATCTCAATGTCCTCTCCCTTTCAGCTGACACAAGCTCTGTGTTCTCAGGCATCACCCTGTGACCAGTTCACCAAACTCCACCTTGGATGGAAATTTCACTTTGGGGAAACATGGCTGAGCTATGCTTCCTGAGGCTTTAAACATCTGGTTGCTAGGACCAGGCAGAGTGTCAGCCCTTGACCTAATTCTGAGGCCACTAGATCTTGGAAGAGGTTTATACTAAACATCCTCACTGGTCCCTGGGATGGCATATGGCCTAGGCCTAGCAATGGAAGCATTTAATCCTCTGGTCACAGTCTAGTCTAAAGATGGGCATATGACCCAAGCTAGGTGTGGTAGGGACAGTGATGCCCCTCAAACATTCTAAGTTCCTTCTCACATTTCTAGTCACCTTAGAGTTAGGCAGGGCCATAGAGCTAGTTCTGGCCAAGGAAAAGAAGAGGAAATGATATTGATCACTTCTGGGCCGAAGCAGTGAAAAACCCATGCCTAAATCTCAAGTCATGCTGCAGCAATAATTTCCAGATGGTGCAGACTTGGAATGGCAGCAGGTCCATCATCCTGGGTGCCAGTGACACATGTTGGGCATATAAGGTGAGCAAGACACAAAGTAGGCTGTTGAGCTTTAGATTTGAGATCATTTGTTACACAGCATAACCAGCCTATCCTGACTCACATACCAGCCCAATAAGAAGGCGTCCTGAGACTTCCCAGAGGTCTTAGGAAAGACTCTGTTTCTCTCTTTCTCTGGCATTGCGAGCATATTTTGAGACACTTGAGCCTGGAACTTCCAACAGCCGTCTTACCATGATGAAGAAAGGGCCTCTCCTAAAATGAAGCCATTGAGAAGTGAGCAGAGCCACGAGATAAAGAATCCTGTTTGACCTTTTCTGAATCCTTGAAAACACTTGGGCCCAAAGGCTACTTGACCCTTTGAAGCTCTCAGCAATGTGAGAAAGACATTCCCTATAGCTTAAGCTAATTTGAATGGCTTTTCTGTCCTTTTCAAAAGCAGGAGTTCTCCCAATCACAGCCCTTTCTCCTGACTGACTCATGTGGCCATCTAGAATTATCTTTTCCTTCTCAGGGACCCTTCCCATAGAAAGTAAGATTTCTGCATATCGGAGTGGGGCCATCAAGACAATTTGCTGCCCCTATAGACTATAATTCTTCTATATTCCTCATGCATATCCCCTGTTGAAGTACAATTGCACTCCCTTTCTCCATACCTTGAGGAGAAAGGGTATGTTGACGGGAGCAGGGAGACAATATAATTGTCAAATCACTAAAGGGAAAATTCACTAGTGAATAAAAATACAACAAAGGGAACGTGAATACTGATGACCTCTACTTGCAGAGAAAAACAATACAGAGAAAATGGCGCTGCCCTTATTGCACCATAATACTCTTTGTCAGCATTGACTTACCTTCACATGCTTCCCAAATGTTAGTATGGGCCTTTGGGAAAATGACCAGAGGTTTTGAGGTTTTCCCCTAGTAGAAATAATGAATGTGCATAGACTCATCCACAGTCTCTCTTCTGTTCTCTCTCTGAGCCAAGAAGGAGGCATGTAGCAGACCACCACTTAGCATGAGGTTACACTCTGTGGCCATGGAATTGTACAAGATGACAGGTCCACTGAGAGGTCAAACCAACAGAGTTGACCTCTGCTCTATGCTTTAACCAATGGTGCCAAATTCTAACCAGCTGACTAGGCTGGGCTGAACCACACTTCGATGTGACCTGAGCTGACCCCCACTCCCCACAGTCCTAATGAGTGATTCCTCAGAAAGCTCCCTGCATTCACCAAATGAAACCTTCAAACTTAGAAATGGCCAGTGACCTGGAGGTGGCAGACTCAGATTTTTTCAGTCTTGACCACAACTGTGAGTCAGTGAATAAAAGGGAGTCTTCCCCAAGTGTCCTCCTGCTACTATCTCAGGAATTCAGCAAGATCAATAGGAGGGATGGCATTCCATTGCACACAGGAAGTCAAGTTCTGGTTTTCAGAAGCCCATTGTTAACTGCTAGCTTTCATTTAGCAAGAGAATATATATGCACATTCCTGTGTGACTATGTATTACTGACCTGGAAGTTATTAGAAGATTGGGCATCTCGTTTCTTAGTCATAATGGCCTGTGGTGGAGAGGGTTTGGGCAGTTTTCCCCGTCCAGCTCACCAAAGCCAGAATACAGTAGCACATATTTCAAAAGGATTTATTTCTCCATTGTAAGTATTACTATCTTGGGATTATGGCTAAATATAGTTCTTAACTAAGATGAAAAGAAGTTGGATGCTGTTGACAGTATTTCCTTAAGTTATACTTCTCATTTCTCTTGATGATTATCATGCTAGCAACATAACACCTTTATTAGTTGTCAAAGTGTGATGGCCCTTATGAACTTAGAGACTTCCATATGTGAAAGGATTATCTAACCCACCTGCTCCAATTTTTGCAATGTTTACTGCTCACAGTCTTTCACCCTTGAATGCAACTTCTTCTAGAGACAGTCTGTAGTAAATATTGCTGAGCCCTGTCATGTCACCACACCCACCTCTGATTTTAGCCACAGCTCAGCCCAGACTCACCTTGAGCTGATGGTGTCTCACCTCTATTGCATGCTCCACAAATTTCAACATCTGCTCATGACCTTCTCTCAGGCCACTTATTGAGCAAGTGCAGCCCAGAAGTAGGGTGTTGCTTTAGCCTTGGGAACAACCCTCAGTCAGTGGGCACTGGCCCCTGGGTCAGTGTTGCAGCCTACCCTACTTTAGGTCAATGATTTCATGAGGTTTTCTGTGAGACTCTCAGTGGTCTCTGGATAACAATCTCATATTGGCTTCTCTTTCTTCCCTGGCTCACTTCCCCAACCTGATCTCACTTTACCCATCCTCTTCTCTCTTTTCCATTACCTGGGATCATCTCCCAAGTAAATGGCTTCCTTTCAAGCCCTTGCATTGGGCTCTAATTTCAAGGGAATTCAAAATAAAATACAGGGGAAAGCTGGGATGGCACAGTGGGGGAAGTTCTCTCTTTGCAGCCCCAGGGACCGAGGATCGAATCCTAGCCCCGGCCTGTGTGGACTCATATGCTGAACTGGGGTGTGGCCCCAGTTCAGTTCTTGCTGGGCTGAGCTTCCCATGTGGGGGGCCCCAGGCTCAGCCCCCAGCTCAAGGGGGCATGCCTCTCATGCAGGAGGCCCCCAGCTCAGTTCCTGCCCTGTGTGGCCCCCGCTCACTTTTGTGAAAACCGATGACGTACAACTATGGAGATTGCTCTGGGCCCTCCCCATTCTCTCTGTCTCTCTCTGCCTCTGTCTCTATCTCTGTCAAAACCAATAAAATAAATCTTTCAAAAAAATGAAAACAGAAATCCTATAAAAATAAATAAATAAATTAATTAATTAATTAAAATATTTAATATAGTCTATTTAACTGTGATGGGTACGAAGATGGACTTTAGAAATATACTGTCTGACTCTCGCTATGTGACTCTGAGCAGATAACCTCTGGGCCTTGGTTTTTCTCATTAGTAAAATGGGAATAATGTTACCTACATCCTAGGATTATTAGGATAATTGAATATTTTAAAAGCACTTAAAAGAATGTCTAGCTTTTCATAAGTGCTATATAACATTGTTTCTGTATTTAGGTTCATGGGAAGTGAAATAGCGGTCATTGTTTAAGATCTTTTCCCTATGGTAAGGTAGAATCTATGACCCTAAAAATTTTATTCTTTAGACAATCGGTCCTGAACCTTTTTGGTACCAGGGTAGGGTGACCAGATGTCCCACTTTTGGTGGGACAGTCCCGATTTTTAACAATTTGTCCCGCGTCCCGCGGCGTTTTTAAAAAGTACCGATTTTTGGAAAGAATGTACAACAAGCTAGGGAACGGCATGAGATAGACCAAATTTTTAATCGAGAACCCCCTCCCCCCAGTCAATGGTGTCCCGCTTTACCAATGTTAAAATCTGGTCACCTTATACCAGGGGCCAGTTTCAAAAAAGACAATTTTTCCATATATTGGGGGTAAGGGATTTTGGGAGCATGGTTTTGGGGTTATTTAAGTACTTTACTTTTATTGTGCACTTTATTTCTATTATTATTACCATATTTTTCTGTCCATAAGATGCACTTTCCACCCCCACCAAAAAGTGGAGAGAAAAGTGTGTGCATCTTATGGAGTGAATACTGCAAAGAAGAGTGCACGTTGGGGACCTTAATGATGCCGTGGGGAAGCCTGCAGCCAGATCAGAAAGCAGGGACTGCATGGAAGGAAAGCGGGTCCAGGCAGGTCAGGTGCTTCTTATGGAGCAAAAAATACGGTACATTGTAATATATAATGAAATAAGTATACAACTCACTTGACATTATAAAGCCTGCCACCAGCTGCAGCTTAATTGTCACTTGCCACTCACTGATAGGGTTTTGAGATGAGTCTGCAAGCAACTGATTGATTGTGGTCTCTGTGCAGTCAAACCTCTGCTAATGTTCATCTGTATTTGCATCCTCTTTCCAGGGGTAGCCTTACCATCCCAGCTCCACCTCAGATCATCAGGCATTAGATTTCTATAAGAAGTGCGCAGCCTAGATCCCTCGCATGCCCAGCTCACAGTAGGGTTTGTGCTTCTTTGAGAATCTAATGCTGCCGCTGGTCTGACAGGAGGTGCAGATCAGGCATGGAGCAGCTGTAAATATAGATGAAGCTTTGCTCATCTGCCTGCTGTTCATCTCCAACTGTGTGGCCCTAAGAGGCCTTAGACTGGTACCAGCTGGTGGCCTGGGGGTTGTAAACTCCTGCTTTAGACAGAAATGGCCAAGAGTTTCAGGTCACAGCAGCTCAACTGGTTAGAAATGAGGAGGCTGGAAAGTGAGTTAAGTGGGGATTCCTAAGTCACTTGGTAAGTCATTTCTCTGTACCCAACTTTTTCCTAGGCACTAAGGCCATGAGAAACAAAAAATTCTGTAGTGATGAGGTAAGTACATTGTTTTAATAGGTCTGTAAATGAATAGCAGTTCATTGTTGCAAAAATACTAATGAAAATACTATTAAATGCAATAATTCTCACCTTTTTAATTTTTTTTTTTTTTTTTTTAGAAACAGGGTCATAAATAGCAGAATACAATACCTTAGCCTCTGACAACCTGAGGTTATTATTGTAAATGTTGTTCTGCTGATAATACCTGCTCTCTTTGATACAGAGCCCAACACTATGTTTGGATTTAATTTACAAGCATAAAAAGTAAGTTTCAAGGAAGTGATAAAAATCAGAGCTGGAGAGACTACAATGGGTATTTGCTGGGGTCACTCAGTGTCAGACTGTGTGTGTGTGACCGGTAATACCGGGGGAAAAACACTCAGTTGTAATTGCAGGCTCCTACTAGCCCTTTGCATTTTCACTCCCAAACATGTTCACTCAGTTTCCACGTCCTCTTTACTCAAAGTGTGGGACCAGCAGCATCAACAACAAGGAACTCAGTAGACTCTGGAATCTCAGGCTCCACCCAGACTGACCTATTCAATCAGAGTCATTTCCACAAGGTCCCAAGTGCCTCCAATGTGTATGTAGATTTGAGAAGCTCCATCTAAGAAAGACCATTTGCTTGCTTAGTGCTAAAGTCACTAGGTCCCAGTTTCTTCTGATATTTGCAAATACGTTCCCAGGTTTGCCCCCAGAATGACTGAAGGCAGAAATTAAAAGTAGAGCAGACTAACTTTTCATGTGGCTATCTTGGTGGTGGTGGTGTGTGTGTGTGTGTGGGGGGATCATTATTTTGCCTATGCCGATCATGTCACTTGTGGGAGTTCTCTGGGCAGTACGGCTATAGTGGAATTTTCTCTTCCTTGCTTGCTCTGTAAGGTCATGTTGGAGTCAGACTTGTCTTTATTTTGGATCCAGTCCTTGCTGAGACTGACCCCCAGGGGGCCCAGCTTTACTCAGATTGCATATGAATGCATGAGTTGACCTTTGCCTTTCAGACCTGGCCTTGTGTTTATTCCTTGACAAGGTCCTGCTTTGGAAGCTTTCAGGTAACACTGGTAACTAAGGGGGAGACTAGCAAGAACCACAGAAGTCCATGGAGAAGTTTGGAGCAGAGGTGTCTGGGGCATGTGCTAAATAAAGCAAAACAAAAAAACAGAAACAAAACACTGTCTCTGGGATAAGGGAGATCAGAACTGTCACTTCAGGGAGAAGAGCTGGCACAAGACAGGGCAAGGAGACGGTCCTGACAGCTGGCCCAAAATAAGAGCAGGGGTTCTCCAGCACCCGGTGTATGTATGATGTATAATAAGAACATGAATCTGGGGCTTTCCCCTTCGAAGGTGACATATTACACAGACGCTGCTGTTAATCCAAATACTTTTAGAATTACATTAAAACCAAAAGCACATTCTTTTGACTATCGTTACAGAAGGGAAATCTTCACCTTTTCAGAGAAGGCTTACTTCTGTCAATAACCAAAGAGCATCACAAGTTAAGTTTGTTAAAGAAAAAAAAAAGGAGCTCTCCGCTGAACAAGAACATTTTTGGTCAAACGGTGACTGAAATTGATTTTCTGTTGTGGCTCTAGGGCAAGGTCATTACCCATCCTAGTTGTCCAAGACTGGGTTTTCGCCACTTATCCTAACTTCATTATGAACAGTACCCACTGTCACACTCAAAGTGCTCCAGTGTGTGCGATACATTATATCATCCTATCCTGAATACAGTTCCAAAAAGGAAGTGACAAATATGTAAGCAATGACAGGATTTGGGGATCGAGTCCCCAACTTCCCAATGTGACTACTTTTAAGCACACATTGGTAAAAATATATCAGTTCTGATATGTTTGCTTGAAAAACAAGCACACCAACAACTAAGCCACCCTCTACATTTTTCTTGGCTCTTTTGTAAGATCGTGAGCTTGCAAATAGAGTTGTGATTGGCAGCAAGCCTCCCTCCTCCCCCTTCCTACACCGTCAAGATGAACTGACGTGTCTTCTCATCCTGCAGATTGTCCTTGATATTATTTACTGTAACTAGGCTTTATCTCAGTAATGCTATTAGGAGAAACTGAAGGAGTACTGTGGCCTGGGTCCTGTGGTCCCACAGGAACGCCCTTGGAGACATGATTTTCTTTTGGGAGCCAGGATAAAACCAGAAGGAGTGGCTGATCCATGACACTATATCATACGGGAGTTGTGAGAACTATTGCTAATGAGGGCAGTTTATCCTTATGTCTTTTTAACAACTTAATTCCCTAAACCCTCTATCTTCCTTCTCTCACTGGGGAAAGACTGATATCACTTCATAAATATGACCTTACTCATTAACATAATACACTTTCCTAAAAGCTAGAGAGGGCGAAAATACCTCACGGTGACCTGTGACTATTGATGTAACTTCAAAAACTTCTATTAGAAACATGAAGACATAATACTGACACTTCAGACTGTTTTGGGCTAAGGAATGTAAATAGACAATGTTTCAAATAACAACATCCCCAACCCTCCAATATAAAAAATAACAACTATCTAGGGGTTCTGACAACAAAGAATTTCAGGGTGGAATCAAAAACCATAGTGCTGAAATACGGAATCAAAATAACACAGTTTGAACTATTTTGGGAACTCTTCTCCCAAAGAAGTCAACATAATGACGATGTTTGGTCTGTTCCCAAGCCCGGCTCCCTTTGAGAAGGTAGCCTGGGCAGTACTGGGTCAGAGGAGGGGTGGGAAAATCAACAATTAATTGATGAGCAAATATTTATGGAGTGACTGTTGTGTGCAGGGCATAGCACAGTGGTTAAGTGCATAGGCATTAGACCTACCTGCTCCACCACTTGCTAACCCTAAGATGACTTATTTCACCCCTCTGTGTCTCACTTCTCTAATGTGGCGCTAACAACAGGACTTGCCTCATAGGCTTGCTGTGAAAATTATCCATTGATTTTAGGTGCTTATACATGATAAGTTAATTATGCATTTATAAAGAGCACAGAACCAGCACTCAAATATTATACTTAGGGGAAATAATATTTCTGCAGATAAAAATACAACTGCCAAAAGAAGACCGCTGATAGTAAGTATGGAAAGGTACCGGTAAGTCTAGCAAATCAAGAGAGGGAAGATGTTTGTGAATTAGAGTGGAGGAATTCTTCACAAAGGAAGTGAGATTTTTACAGAGTCTTGGTAGGAGGGGAGGAGATCATAGGGAACATCTCAGCGAGGCCAGGACATTGGTAGAGCATGTGCAGCTAAGAAGGGGACATAATAAATAGGCCATTTTAACTGGAGCAGAAGAGACGTGGGAGGAAAGATGGTAGAAGACGGTATAGGTAGTTCAGTCTTGGTTTGGGAGATGCTTAGATTTTAGCCAATAAAGGTTTTGGGGGCAAGCTCGTGCCTTGGTGCGAAGGGTGCTGTTGGAAGCAGCATGATGCAGAGTCGGCTGGCCTGGAGGAAAGATGACCTGCAGTATGGGGATCAACTGTCCTGAGGCTTTTGTAGTACAACAGGGGTCAAGTGTAAGGGCCTGGACTAGCGTAAGGCACCTGAAAGAGGAACCCTCCTGCAATTCAGCCAACACAAGAGGCCTCTGCTTGACTCATACTAACTGACTCCAAGGGTTTTTGGGTGCTCAGGGGAGGTCAAAGGCCAAGGTCCAGTCTGGGCTGCTAGAAAGGTGAAGTCTTAATAAAACAACTCATGCCTGCATTTTCTTTTTGGGTTGGACAATAATGTCCATAAGAATGGACAGTTCTTATTCATCATAAAACAACATTGGGTACCTACCTGTGCTGGAGACATTAAAAAGAAATAGAACACCAGCACTCTAAGATCCCTAAAGATCTCACAACCAGCATAGAGGAAGGAAGAGGATGCGATTGGGGAGAGGCATTTGCTCAGAAAAAGGCCAAATGCATAGCCTCTGGTTATTTGATAAGCATCATGAGTAATGTGAATAAAGTGGTACTGAAGGTCAAAAAAGGTTTCTACAGACCACAGTACTTAGAGAAGGCTGATTCAATGATTTATGTTATTGAAAATCAAGACATTTCTAATTTTAGAGAGGAGAAAACAATCTTGTTTTGGGTACAGTAGAGACCAAATTACCAAAATAAAGTGAAATTTGACAGTGTTATCCATCTTTTTGCTCTTACGTAAAATTTCATCTAGGTCATAAACTTAAATAAGCCAAAAGGTTTAATAATAATAGCTAACTATTATTGAACATTTACTTTGTGTCAGGGACTATGCTATCCCATTTACAGATCAGCTCACTGAACCCTCACTACCTTTATTAAACGGGTATATTATTATTATTATGTTCATTTTTACAGATAGGAAAAGGGAGGCTTGGAAAGAGCCAAATTTATTCCCCTCAAAAGCTTTGCTTCTTTGTAAGTATTATTTTCATGATTAGACTCTGACCTACCATTTCTTGTGTTTTTGTCACCATTTCCACCACTCTTTTGAGACTGATGACTTTGTGTCTAGGTAGCTCCAGTCATGGAGACCCTTAAGCTCTTGCTGAGGCAGATTTGTGCGTTTAATATTGGCGGTGTCACCCCACAACAACGTCCCCAGAGTCAAGTCTTCATATGTTGTCTGAGCACCTCTAACAGACACTGCTACTAACACCTCCCTGCATTGCTCTAGTCCCCGCCACCTGCTCTGCCTGGGACACGTGTGTGGCAGTTAGGAAGCAGAAGGGTGGAAGTCGGTGAGGCACTTGGAGTCTGCTTGGGTCTTGTGACTTCCTTGGTCCCTTGGTCATTGTTGAGAGGGCTGGCAGCTCATTATACTTCAGTCACTGCCAGCTGTACAACTTATAAGTTGTTGACCTCTCTAACCATCAGTTTCTCCACCTATAACATTAGGGTAATAGTATATACCTCTTAGGGTTGTGTGGGTAAATGAATAACTGTAAAGTGCTAAGAACAATACTTGACACCTAACAACAGCTCAAACAGTGTATGAGGTCTGTCCTCAAAAGAATCCAGCCATTGTCAATTATAATGAGAACGATTACATGACTGGATACATTCTGGACAGCCCTCATAGATTATTGTTTCCAGAGCTTCTCAAGTGTTCATTGGGGTGGGTTCAGGTACTAGAATCAAATCATAATTTAGGAATTGTAAATATATAACAAGAATTTGTAATGTAATTACAAAACAGCACTGACAAGTCACTACAATACATGAGGCTGTAATGTAAGTTTTATTATCAATTAGGAAGTAGAGCAAAAGGGAGGGCAGATAGTATTGCAGGAGAGAGCCCAGTACCCTTGATTTGCTTGTGATGAAAGTTGTCCTAAGTGCTGATCAAAGTGAAATCTGATGACCTCTTGCCTGAGTACTTTATAAATGGATCCTACAGATTCAGAAGCCCTGGGAATTTCTTTCTCTTCTCTCTTTCCCTCTCTTTAAAACAAGTATCCTAGGTGATTGTTAGGCATGTGGATATTTGGTCACCATCCAGCCAAGGATTTAGAGTGTCCCACCAGGATCAAAGTGGACTTGCGGCTGGACAAAAGCAAGCCTGAGCCTTGAGGTTTGACAAAATGATCCCAATTCCTAGGACTTCGAGACATCAATTGGCCAGAGAGATAATTACACACTGGCTTCGTGGGACATTTATTGAGTAAAGGGCATTGATCACAAGTTTGCCTGATGCCAGCTCTGTAGGACATCCAGTGATCAAGGGATGTGGGACTTAATAGCAGAGAAACAATGGCCCAGCCTCTTCTCAAAACTCATCCTTTTAATAACAAGAATGACAGGAAACAGCAACACACCTTCCATGATACTAGAAGCCAAATGAAATCCTGAAATGTAGACATGGAGACAAAAAGCAGATGGAGGATTGGTAAATGACTTGAAACAGCACACGGTTAAAACTAAAGGTCTACAGAGGAAGAACTAAATTCAGCCCATGGCCTATGAAGCTCTGGGAAGGCATCAAAATTGGAGACATCGTGTTATAGAATATGGGAAGAGATTGGGTGGGGGAAGGATGACAAAGATGAGTGGGCTGATTAAAAGCTACGTAAAAAATTATTTGGACCCCTGAATTTCAAATAACAACCCTACCCACTTTTTCAGGAAACAATTAAAGGATGTACTGACCAAAACAGGGTATAAGCTAAGAAAGAGGAAACCAGGGGATTTAAAAAACAGGACACCACACAGGAAGGAAGTGAAGGGAATTCCCTGGATGATGACAAAGGGAAGTCCCTGAACAACAGCTGTGCAGCAAGAATAGAGGACAGCCAGCCCGAAGGGGCGTGTGTGGGGAGAGCAGAGGGCTCCTGAGGAATGTCTCCAGAGAGAGAGGTGGGAACTTAGGGTTATCTGTTGCTTTTGAAGATGGGAAGCATTGTATTGAAAGCTGTGGTACACAGCTAGTGGAAGACATAGAAAGATTTTGCCATTGATTAAAAAAAGAAAAAACCCTAAGCAAATAAAAAGTTGGTAATAATCAACTGCAAAATCAAACAAACAAAAAGAGTTATACAATATAGGGACTGCAAATACTGCATATCTATTATTTGGCTGAGAAGTGAACAGTAGTCACAAATAATGACAATGGGAAGCCAGGATGGCTCAGCAGGTTAAGCGCTCACTTTGCATCCCTGGGGATTGAGGATCAAATCCTGGCTCGGGCCCATGTGGACCCATATGCTGAGCTGGGGTGTGCCCCCAGTTCAGTTCTTGCCGGAGCCTATGCAGGAGGCTCCCGGCCCAGTTCCTGCCCTGCGCAGCCCTGCGCCCACCTGTGGAGTGAAACTATATGGAAAACTAATGTCAACTATGGAGACTGCTCTGGGCCTTCGCCCTTCTCTCTGCCTCTTTCTGTCTGTCTGTCTCTCTCAAAAAACAATAAAAATAAATAAATCTTTTAAAAAAATAATGAAAACACTAAATATGAATTTAACCAAAAATTATGATTACAACTATACTGAAGGATTATGAGAACTAAAATGCTCATCTACCATAATAAAAGGCAAATAGATAATGCCAACTTATAAATAAGAGCTATAAGTATATGAATACTGCTGATAGCCACAGGGGTATACCCAAGGACACACCTCAAAGAGTTAAAAGTAGATGCCTCTGAGGCATAGACAGTGGAGGTGGGAATGGGGATGGGAATGGGGATGGGGCGAGGGGAGAGAGAGAAAAGTTAGGAATTCTCTGCTTTTGTTAAGACTAAATCAAGCTTGTCCAACCAGCAGTCCATGGGCCACATGCTGCCCAGGACGGCTTTGAATGTGGTTCAACCCAAATTCATAAACTTTCTTAAAACATGAAATTTTTTTGCCATTTTGTTTTTTGTGTTTGTTTTGTTTTGGTTTTTTAGCTCATAAGCTATTGTCAGTGTATTTTATGTGTGGTCCAAGACATTTTCTCTTCCAGTGTGGCCCAGGGAAGCTAAAAGATTAAACACCCCTTTTCTAAACATTTAAAAATTGTTTTTTAAAGATTTATTTTTGTTGTTTTTTTGACAGAGAGACAGACAGAGACAGAGAGAAGGGGAGGGCCCAGAGCAGTCTCCATAGTTGACAGCATTAGTTTTCCATATAGTTTCACTCCACAGGTGGGCACAGGGCTGCGCAGGGCAGGAACTGGGCCTGGAGCCTCCCGCACAGGCCCCAGCAGGAACTGAACTGGGGGCACACCCCAGTTCAGCATATGGGTTCGCGTGGGCTGGAGCCGGGATTCGATCCCTGGTCTCCAGGGCTGCAAAGCGAACACTCAACCTGCTGAGCTATCCCAGCTTCCCCTAAACTTTTATTATAAACTTTCTTGAAGCAGAATGCCATAATATTAAATGTGTTGATTCTGGGCAAAAATTGTTGGAGGTCCAATTCTAATGCCACTCCTTAGTATCACTGTGACCTTGGGAAAGTGTGCCTCAGTTTTAACATCAGTACAAAGGGGATGACATGGCTCATGGGTTGTGTTGAGAGTTAAATGAGCTAATTCTTATAAAACACCTAGTATGGTGTCTAGCATATAGGAAACATTCATTGAATCTTATCCATTATCACTTCATTTTTGAACTTATGTTCATGTGGCCTTGTGGACCAAAAAACAAAAACACAAACAAACAAACAAACAAAAACAGAAAAGGAAAGAAAGAAACCATGTATGAAAACCTGACAAGCTCAGGGGAGGTCACAAGGCGGCCCTACAATCTCGGAGACTGAAATTCACCACTGAGGATGGCCTGAACATACAAATTCCTAACCAAGGTGACCCATGGCAGGTAGTCACAGCCTGGCCTGTAGCTTCCCTAACAAAGGTCAGTGTTTACCTTAGTGAGCCTGTCTGCCGTCTTTGTGCATCTGAGGTCACATATCCTTGGAATGTCAGAGCGATCTCTTATTCTGGAGCCCGCCTCTGCACCCACTACACCAGTGCAGTCACTAGACTTCCTCATCGTTATCTTGTCCCCTGATCGCCAACCCTACAAAACGCTAACTATTAACTATCCTGTCTGATTTGAATTGATAAAAGAAGTTGAAAAACCGTCATTTTCCAGAGCATTTTCCGGAGCATTTTCTCAGTCTTTTCAGATTTTGCTTCCCGGCAACTGTCATCCATTTGCTCAAATAACTCATAAACTTTCTCTTAGGCTGAATGTCTTTTGTTTGCTTGTTTGTCAACAATCTCGGTAAGAACGAAAGTAATAATTTTCTAGAAAGCAGGTAGGACAAACAGAAATCCCTATTAAGGGAGCTGTGGGGAGGCTTTCTATCCACATCAATCCAGAACTACATTCAGGCTCTAAAAAGGAGGGAGGGGAGCGATTGAGATAGAGAGAGATAGATAGAGAGATAGATAGAAAGAGAGAGAAAGAGAGAGAGAGAGAGAGAGAATGAGAATAAGATAGAATGAGAACGAAGAGTCCTGATTAAAGTATCTACTTGTAAACAGGCCCGTTTCCCTCGTATTTCGTCATTAGCCTTCCCCTCTAAGTCTGCACTTGTGTAGACATAGTCCCCCTTCCTGGGCCTGTGTTTTTGAAGGTAGGCGGCACAGTCTGGATAGTTCGGAGGCACTGGCTCAGGTGCTAGCACAGTCCTGCCGTTGCCCTGTGGTCAGGGAGCATCCCTCACAGGCCCGGGTCAGCGGGCTTCCTGGAGCCCTGGCACCACTTGTCTAGCTGGGGAAATGACACATGAAGTCTGAAGACAGGCCGAGCTCGGCGTGCTTTTCCTGACTGCTGCTACATCTCAGCAGCTAATTGGTACCGCTTCCCGCTCTCGCCAGGTGCAATGGGCTGAAAAGCAACTGGAATAGCTGATGCAGCTGGAACTGGATTCTGTGTCTCCTAGAGAGGTCTGTCTGCAGGGCTCCTATTAGCAGCAAACGCACTTGCTGACTGAGTCGGCCTGGAGCTTTCTGGGCCGGTGCCCCCCTACAGGGGACTGTGCATGTCTGGAGTGCCGCTTCTCTTAACTTGCCCCCTGCACGGAGGCTCATTTTTGGCCATAAAATGTCAGCCCCTTCACAAAGCTCTTTCCTGCCCTGAGCACTGGAACGTAGACAACTTCTCACTTCTTCCTGCCTGGACTTGGAACTTGTGGGCCCCCATCCCACACTCCCCACCCCAGCCACTCACCCAGCCTGGCTCCACATCCTTTATGCACTTAGCCTTGACCTAAATGGGTGAATTCTTTCTTGCCTACTCACTGTTTAATGTTTAGGTTAAGTGGCCTGTCATGTCTGTGTCTTAAATTGTGAACACCCAAAGGTCAAGGACCCTTGTTTCTTTGCAGTTTCCCTGGTTTCAGCAATTCGTACAGCAGGTAGGTGCTGCAATGATTGCTTTGATAAATGGGAAAGAAGTAGAGAATTTTAATTTCAAAGAGCATTGAGAGTAACAAAAAATACCTGGATTTGGGATAAGGGGCAAGAAGACCAGGTTCAGGGACAAAGCAGTGTGGTGCAGTTTGTCCCTTTGCGGTGTGAAGTACCTCTTGAGAGTCCCATTAAATGAGGAGCTGGGGCAGAGCTGTGGAAGTCCTGGGGCAGAGGAGAGGCTCCATGACTCACTGGCCGACTTCTAGTGAGTCATGTGACCTGGTCCTCTGGTATTGTCACTGAGGAATTACAATACCTTATAGAGGGGAAGACAAGAGGAAGGAATGCTTCTGAGAGCCTCCAAGAACTTAGGGCTTACACCTTTTGTAAGTGTGATTGACGGGGGAAAGGGGAGGTGGTTACCTCAAAGGTCATGAAAAAAGTAGAGTGGCATTTCCTGGGCCATCCAGGGAAGCTGGAACACCAAGCAAGAGGGTAGGTTAGGGGGATTGTAGCGAGTCAAGGCCTCTCCTTGCAGCCACAGAAAACCAGAGGTTGGTAGGAGCATGGCTGGTGGCATCATCACCTGTCAAAGCCCATAGCAAACGCTCCCATCTAGCTCATCCATCATCGTTAAGAGGCAGAGGATGCAGACTTCTGATCACTACTGTCTTAGCTTCCACAGCTGCTGTAACAAATACAATACACACGTATTATCTTAAAATTCTAGAGGTTAGACGTCCAAAACAGTCATAAGGGCTACACAGTCACGGGAGAGCTGCCTGCCTCCAGGAAGCTCGGTGGGAGACGTCCTGGCCTGGCCTCTTCCGTTGTTAGAGACCTGCTGCTGCCTTGTGCAGGCGGGCCCCTGCTCACCACTCCAACCACTGCTTTCTAGCTCCTCTCTGATCACCATTCTTTTCTTTCCCTTTTATCAGGAGTTCTTGGGACTATATCCCTCCTGCCCCTGTGACCCTAATAATATGGGATAATCTCCCCCATCTTAATTTAATCACATCTGTAAAGTCCCCTTTACCAAGGATGGTAACATATTCAGATGTTCTGGGGATTAGGGAGGGGACATCTCTGGGGGCCATTGGCCTACCACAACTATGCAATGACATGCATGATGGATATACGAGGGCTGTCTGGAAAGTGTCCAGCCATGTCACCTTTCTTGTTACATTGACAATGGATGGACTTTTTCCGGACAGCCCTTGTAGATGAATACAAAATTGGCCAATGCTTACTGGACAATTATTGAGTACATCTCCATATAATTGACATTTCTGTGAACAAATGTTTTACATTACTATCAATATTCCACAATTTCTAGTTGTGGTTTCACTGTAAGACAAAGATCCCCCAGTGTGCTACCCCAGGCACCCAGGAATCGTTGTTTGTTCGTTTCAGTCTTTTACTGTGTTTTCTGGCACCTCCTGCAGCTGAAAAATTCCTTTTGATCCTCAAAGAAACACTAGGGCCCCGGAGGTAAGTCTGGCATCAGCACCTCCAGCCTCTCCGCTTTGTAGCCCTTCCACGGCCTCCTCACCCCTCTTAAAGGGCTCCCCTTCATATCACTGGGCTAGGTATTAGACTTCATTGGCATGCATTTACAGTGATCAGGTGTTTAAAATGCATGTGCTCCTGAGTGAGTATAAAACAGAAGTCAGTCAGACTGAAAGAATCCAGAAACGTATGACCTCACTTATAGGTGGAATATAAAACTGAATGTAACAAAGACACAGAGACCTATGGACACACTCAATAGCTTGGTGATTGCCTGAGGGAAGGGGAGGAGGGGGGAGGGAGAGAGGGAGGGGAGGAGGGAGAGGGCACCAGCATTATGGACACACTCAATGGTTTGGTGGTTACCTGGGGAGGGGAGAGGGTGGTTGTGGGGGGAGGTGGGAGTGGACACCGGATATATGGTGATGGAGGGGGAGCTGATTCTGGGAGGTGGGCACATAATGCGATGAGTTGTACATCTGGAAACTATCTAATGGTTACCAACCAATGTCACCCCATTAAATTTAACAATAAAAAAACAAACAAGCGAAAAACAAACAAACAAACAAGCAAAAAACAGATATCGAAGCATTGTGAATGGAATGCAATAAAACTGAAAGTGTAGGCAGCACTTTCACCCAGAGCTACCTGAGGAGGTTACTTTTTTAAATGCTGGTGCTGGGATACAAACATAGACCGATTGGAGTAGCATTTCTGGGGGGTGAGGCTCAAGCACTTAGAGTCTTAAAATCTCCCCAGATATTCTCATATGAATTCTGATGTGGAGCTTTGCTACTCAGAGTGTGCTCTCAGGACCAGCGCATACACAGCCCCGGGGAGCTCCATAGCTGTGTGGAGTCCCAGGCCCCACTTGGACGGTGTGAATCAAATCCAGAAGAGGCACCTGGTCTTAGGTGCTTTGTATGCATGTTAAAGTTTAAGGGACACTGGTGTGAAAGCGGGGTCTTGAGAGCAAGAATATGCAGAATGCATCTTGGGTAGAATCAACTCACCTCCCTGTCTCCTGTCCCTTAGGATCCCTCTCTCTTTGGAAGGTTTTCTTGGGAGAAAAGCCAATGTCATCTTTTTCTGAGTCTGGGGAGTGAGAAATAAGCCCACTTATAGGTGTAATTTCTGTAGCCTTTTAAAAGTTTTCTTCCTTCTGCCCTCCCTCCCTCCCTCCCTCCCTCCCTTC
>PVKE010015665.1:0-33118 GCA_004027555.1 Craseonycteris thonglongyai
TATATATACACACACGATTTTTGTATATATGATTTTTGTATGTTTTTTCACAAAGTGACTAGTTTAATATAAACTTCCTAAACTCCTTATTTTGGCTTCCTGATTATAAACTAATGTTACAGATATATAATGCTTAAGATTATAAAAATGTCTTCATAATTCTGACATTATTACACCAGTAATTATTTTTGTAGTGTGTCGATTTGAACATAATTTCTAAGATCTGTAAGTAACTTAGAACCTTGACATTTTAATAATTGCATTAATTAAAGGATAATTAATGAATACAGAAATAATTTACAAGTACTGAAACATTAATTACTAAGCATAATTTCAAGTTCATGTACACTGCATCTGATTTTGAAACACTATTAAATGGTTTTATCTTTAGGATATTAGTGTTAATGAATGATTTATTTTTGCCATTTTATGAAGGTATGAAAGGATATGTATAACTGGAGAAAGCTTTGTTATCAGTATTTATGAGTTTTGTTAGACTGATAAAATCTTTAAA
Organism: Craseonycteris thonglongyai; assembly: GCA_004027555.1. Taxonomy (NCBI): domain Eukaryota; kingdom Metazoa; phylum Chordata; class Mammalia; order Chiroptera; family Craseonycteridae; genus Craseonycteris; species Craseonycteris thonglongyai. The sequence continues at coordinate 515 of PVKE010015665.1, forward strand.
TATAATACATGTCTCAATTTTCTATCCTCTAGTTTGCTCTGTGAAATAGAAGTTATTGTTTTAGTTAAGTTATAATCAGTGTGGGTGTTTGAGACTATAGTGGGAGCCATAGTAAGGGAAATAAACTCTGCGTATATACATTTGCTTTTCAAAAAAAAGAAGAGAGAGAGAGAGTGTGATTTAATTATATATTAAGGTGTCAGTTTGTTCTAGAATATGAGAAAGCATAACGAACGACACAATCTGAGTGTGTAAAGCAAGTGGTAGAGGTTTGAGGAAAGTGAATTCTATTTGCTTTGAATTAATAGTAACTGAGTCTAGAAAGAAGTTATGAAATATACTAACATATTGGCAAAGTTTGTTTGATTTTGAATAATTTATTCATCGAATAATTTAAGAAGCAGAAAGGAGCTTGTGAATCTTTTACTGCTGAATATCATACTAATAAAAAACTAAAATTTAGTCTTCTCCCTGTTAAAATGATAGCTTAATCTAGCACTCTCAAAGATAGCAAAATGCTATTCGGCACCTTCTGTAAAAGCTATTCAGATAGTAGGGATTCCATATTTCACCAGAATAACTGTCTCTGCTCTGTATTGACTTTTATAATGTCCTTAATTATTTTTTCAAAAGCAAAAATAAAGAACAGTGGTTCCTCATTTGTGAAAAAGCTAAAGTTCCTTATCATGTTACCTTGTTTGATGTTATTTTAAAATACTTGAATGTGTTGATTAAATAGATGACAAAGTACTAGATCTCAGCATCCATGATGTTATATTCATCAAGTTACCAAATCTTCTCTGATAACTCCTTTGATTTTGCCTTACCAAGTTCAGATCCTAAAGTTAGAAAAATAAAATCAGGCTGTCCTTTAAACCTGCGAGTATCTTTGAGAGTTACCAGAGGGCCCTGGAAATAAAAAGACTTTATTTCACTTTATAAAGAAGAATGGTAGAAATAATTGGGAGTGTTTAGTAGGTTCCATATTTTATAATTAGTTCGACATTCTATTAAGAACTACATGGGAATAATTGTCAAATCAGAAGACATTCTCAGTCTTCTCTTAAATTTGTATAGGTCAAATGTTGTTTTATAAATATTTCAGAAATTGTACATTTTATGAGAAAATCTTTGAGATTTACTGGTATTCTTATTATTCTTATTCTCAAGGAAGATATTCAAACCCTTATAAAATAGTTATGTACTATTAAAGAATATTATTTTCTTTCATTCTGATGCTATTAGTCACTGTAATAAGTTGAGTAGTTATTCAGTTTTATTATTGAACAAGTTTCAGCTTTTCTTAGATGTTCACCTAAATTCTATTGCATAGCTACAAACCAACAACATTTTGTTAGTTACTTTTCTTTTCTCTTTTTGTTTATTGTTGATTCACAGGAACATTTCACAGGATACACAAACTGCATCTTTTCAAAAGAAACCTTGCTTTTGTTAAATAAGTTAGTTCAAGTTTAAACATGAAATTCCCCATTTTATTATCACTTCCAATTTAAGAAATACTAAAAAGAAAACATTATACAAAGCATGCACACATACACAGCCATATATGCATCTTTTCATTTCTTTTGTAATTTTATTTCTTTTCTTACAGAAGGTTTTAAAATCACTTTCTTGACTTATTTGCTTATAGAATATGATAGGGATAATAATATTCTTCAATGCTTTCACATTAATGACATATCTAGCCTAAAACACCTTAGGCTAATGAATAATGCAGTATTCCATGCTGAAATAAAAGTATAAGACTTCAATTTAAGGACAGGCAAGGTTGACACGCAAAGTTGCTTTTTTTCATTTGTATAAAAATATTTTTATATTCAAAGCTGATGAGTAGTGGAGATTGTATAACCAAATGAAAGCTATATTCTGCACCCCTTGCTTTATTTATTTATTATTTTTAATTTATTGAGGTGACATTGATTGGTAAAAAATTACATATGTTCCCGGTGTACAATTCTACATCACATTGTCTATGTATTGTATTGCTTGCTCACCACCCAGAGTCATTTCTCTTTTCATCACCATATATTTGATGCCTCCCCACCACATTTTATCTATGACCATCTCACCCTGAACATGCCCGATCTTGTCTGCTCCCCTTATTTTTCCCTTTTAGTGGAATGTACTTCAAACAAGTGTGTACATCTGGGTGACTATATGCTTCTGTGAAGGGACCACTCATGAACCCTCTTACATCTGCTTCGCAAATGCCAAACCTTGCTACACCCTGCAATTTCTATATTTTGGAGCTCTGGAAGACATGTCAGGCTTCTGTAGATGTCTTCAATTATTTATCAACTATAAATGGCTCTGTGACTTTGGGGGAGGGGGTGGGAATCAGTAGCCATTTCCTAATTCTGGCCGGAAAATCACCAAGTGCCTTCAGAGAAGCCATCAGGTTCATGGGCTACGGTTTTGGAAACCAAACCTGATACACAACCTCACAGAAGTTTATTTGACTGTGTTCATTAAAATAATTTGACGGACCTTATTAGCATAAGTTTTAAGATTCCAGAAAGCTATTTCCCAGGGAGATAAATTTGCAAAGAACTTGTTTGTTTGTTTCAGGAAAGTTCCCCATGTCGGTTGATCTCAACAATAGACTACTCAGTTTACCCCCATCAGAATATATATCTCTTTTTGGATGACAGATAACATCAAGCAAATGTTTATTCTTCAAGATTCCCTTTGAAACCCTTGCTTGGCTATGTCCACCAACCTTAGACCACTATGTCAAAAACAGGACTATCCTAATCAAGCTTCCTTCCCTCTCTCTACCTGTATGACAAAAACCCGGCTAAACTGGACATCTAAAACTTATAAAATGGTCACTGTTTGTGCTCCTCTCTTTCAAGTTCTACTGTCTTTCCAGGAAATGACCCCACCACCACCACCCCTAACCCTACCCCACCCCGCTTCGCCCCCTTACTGTGATAAGTACTAAGTCAAAGTTGTTTTTTCAACAACTATTTTGGTGACATTTTCAGGGATCTAGTATTTGATAATGTAAGAGGAAGAAATGACTCAGTTTATATTTTCAAGTTATTTGAATAGAGAAGTTTACCTTCTGAAAGAAATTTTGTAGGTTGCTTAATTATGTGAGGCTGGTGTGTTATAGTCAGTATATAGTAGTGCACAGCTCAAAGAAACAGTTTTCGTGTAATTGAATATTTTGCAAGCTGTTTGTTAAAATATTGGTAACTTTAAAATGTTCATTGTCGGACTGGTGACAGCATGGGAATTGGCAAATAATATAAATCAGGTCTTTTTTTATTCAGAGAGCTGGTGTACCAGCATACCACTGGTTTGTTGCTGATTTAATTTCATGTACGATCCTCAAGGGATCTCTACTCATACTGGGAAAAAGTAATGAAAAACATGCCCTTTTCAGAGATATCAAAAACCTTGAAACCCCATTATTATTATCAAAAATGATAATTTTTATTTTTTTGTTACAAAAAATTGTTAGGAGAATTTATTAAATCTTGCTTCTCTGGTCAACATTTTCCTAATTATATTACTTTCACTCTGTTACTGATAAATTTTTAAGAGGGTTAACTGAATGCATAAACAAAAATTTAGTGTTTTAAAGTTATTGAATATAATGCAGAAAATTGGCTTTGAAGAAGCAAATATATTAACCCTTTGACATATGAGTTAAATGAAATTCTATATGAGCAAAAAATACTATATATTTTTCCAACCTAACATTTGCAGGTGCAATATCCAGTATTGGATTCACATAGCTTATAAACTTTGATTCCAAATCTGGCACATTTGCTATACATTGCACACACCTCAGCAGTCCTTTGAATTTTATCTGTGACTCCTCTAGGGAGACATCTTCATCTGCAATGTATAATTGTTCAAACTTATTATTCAAATAGTTTCCTATATTTCACAGTTTTCATATTCTGTCTTCTTTACAAACCATTTCATTATCCACAAAATAAAAAATTGTGATATAGCCAAAAAAATTTGTGAGGCATAGTTTTTGAAAATATCGGTGTCTCTAATATTGCTCTTTTTGACCAGTACATATCGATTTTAGATTTGTGTACTTGAAACATTATGATACGTAATGAAAGATATACTTTCATTTTATCACTTGTTACTGGAAACTGCTCCACTTATTTATTCAAGTTCTGGTCCTTTATCTTTTGACTTGCATATCTATTTGTTTCTATGGTTATCATTTCAAAAAATTCATCACTTAGCACTTGTTGCAAAACACAAAGAGATGTAGGATTTGCTCTTAGCCTTCACACAATTTGGGTAAATAGTTTTATATTTAGAATATTTTCTTTTTCTTCTCAATTCCATCCTTCATCTCCTAAATCACAATCATCACTATTTGATATAAATACAGGTCTTGCACATTTACGAACATTATGCGGGATAGGGCTACCTTCACTTGAATTTGAATCTTTTGTTGAATAGTCAGCTGTATGAATTTGTTGAATGTCAGTCTCACTGTTTTCACTTGAATACCCCATTTGGCTTTCAGTGTCACTTTCATGCAAATTTAAGACCCGAAACAATAAACTGTATAGAAGAAAACATTGGTACTGAAATTAAAACAAACATCTTAAAGGAATTATTTCTATATATAATTACTTCTTGGTAATACTTGCATTATAACTGCACTCAAAGCAAATTAAATCTGCACTCATCTTGGAGACATTATGTTTACAATGGCTTAAGAAACACATGACATATCCAAGATTTCTTTGTATGTCAAGGGTTATGGGAACACTGAAGTGGAAAGGGATCAGTGATGCCAGTCAAACCCATTTCAGAGGCAGATTTTCCTCACTGTCCTGAGTCAGGCCTTCAGCTCAGCTTCCTGAGTTATTCCTTCTGCTCCTAATTTCTGGGATACACTGCTGGTCTTGGTTCTTCAGTGAGGGCAAGAAGATCAGTCAGTTAAAACAGGTTGGAACTTAAAAAAAACAGAAAAACCTTCACTAATAGCATTAATTAGAAAAGCAAAACACAGGGATGCCAGGATAGCTCTACAGATTAAGGGCGTACCTTGCAACTTTGAGGTCTGGGGATCGAATCCTGACCCCAGCCCATGCAAACCCATATGCTGACTTCTGGCGAGGCCAGCCACCAGGATGACTCAGTGGTAAGTGTTCTTACCTCCCATGTGGGAGGCCCCCAGTTTGGTTTCTGCCTGATTTGGTCTCACATCCACCTGTGTGGAATGAAACTATGTTACAACTAATGATGTACAACTATGGAGATTGCTCTGGGCCCTCCCCCTTCTCTCTCTCTCTCTCTCTCTCTCTCTCTCTCTCTCACCATCTCTCAAATAACAAAATAAATCTTAAATAGAAAAAGAAAAGCAAAAACAAAGTAAATAAATAAAATACAAAACCATGGTGATACATTGTACATAATTCTTAAGGGAAAAACAAAATCAACCTGGCTTTCCCTCTTTTCCACATTTTCTCACCTTTTTTCCTATAATCTTTGTTCCTCTGATTTGGGGAGAGCCTTGGAGTGAGACTTGATTAGATTCTCCTTCCTTGGTAAATGCTAAATGGTAAATATATGGGTAGATAAGACTTGTACATACATTATTATTTTTATTGTACATATTTTATTTATCCCTTGGTCTAGATTTATCCCTTTGCTGGGAACACATTGATTAAAAAAGTATCAGTGATAACAATAACTAAGAGAACCATGTAATTCTGTCTGTTGGTGCGTCTTTCTTACTTTCTTTTTGTTGTAAGGTATTGAATTACTGGAGTGACATCAATACAAAACCCGGAGGAAATTTGATGGATAGAAGAGTTAAAATTCAAACAGAGTTATTGTGCCTATAACTACCCTTGAGCCTGGCAGCGTTATAAAGCAACTTGTCTTTCACCGTGTAAGTTAAAAACAACACAAAAAACCTCTGCGATGCCTGGGTAGGTGCTCACTTGTTGTGCCTTTCTCCTTTGATTTCTAATTGAGAGAGAGGCAGAGTGATGATAAGAAAAAAACAAAAACAAAAACAAAAAACAAAAAACGGAACAGTGGGTGCTTATTTGTAGAAATTTATAAAATCATAGAATATGAAGGGGCCTTTGAATATGAAGGGATAAACAACCCTAGATTCCAAACTTAGAGAAAAGAAAAGAAGGTTGACGTCAGATCCCTAATGTCACATTGCCAGTGGCAGAACTAGAATCAGATAGAGCAAGTGAGTTAGTTCCATGTTACTAGAAGTTATAGACTCCCATATTATTCTAGCTTTTGGCAGTAGTGACTGATATGATACTAGGTTTATAAATATATGCGTATTTTAAGATGTTTTTGTTCCCTCTTCCTATCTCTTCTCTGTATCTCTCTTTCTATTCTGTTCTTTCCATTGTCTTAAAAACACATGTACATCTCACAAAGAAAAGGAAAGACCTTTAGAAACAAAATAACTTCAGGTTTTCCCCCTTATTGTTCAAGGGTTGTTGGTGAGCAATTTTACAACCCACATTGAGTCCAGCATGAATTTTTACATATAAAAATCCATCTAAAGTCACAAATGAAGGTAATGGAAGATTGGAATTTGTGTGCATATGTGTGTGTCTTAAAGATTTATTTTATTGTTCCAGAGAAGGTGAGAGAGAGAGAAGTGGGGAGTTGGGGAAGGGCCCAGAGCAGTCTCCATAGTTGTGCATCATTTGTTGTCACATGGTTTCACTCCACACAAGTGGATATGAAGCCACACGCGGTAGGAATCAAACTGGGCGCCTCCTGCATGGGAGGCAAGACCCTTCGCTGCTGTACCACCCCAATGATGGCCAATTGCACCACAGTTCAGCATATGGGTTTGCACAGGCTGGGAATTGAACCCTGCACCTCACTACTGTGAAGGGAACACTCAGCCACTGACCTATCCCGGCATCCCTTGTAATTTAGTGTTTGTTTTTTTTTACAATAGATTTTCAAAACTGGCTTCCAACAGGTGACTCTCACCATATACCACTTTCTCAGAGAGTCTGGCAAGACGCCGCCAGCTGAACGAATTTACTGCTCCCCATCCTACAGTCTTAAGAAGTACATACCCATATTTTTCCTGTGGGTAAACTCTGCATGGAAATTACTTTTGGAATTAGTCACATTACCTCTTTCTCGTCACTAGAGTGTCATTCAGTAAATTGCTTCTTTAGAGTTCCTTAGTGACTGAAAAGAATTAATGAAGTTATTAGAGTAATTTTTCCACTGTGAAAATCTGACTGGAATTTCTTAAAAAGAAGACAGTGCTATAGTGCAAGCATTTCTGAACAGTAATCTTAGTTTTAGGTTTGCTCATTTATTCAACAAACATTTTTTGAGTACCTACTATAGGCTAGGCATTTTATTAGGCACCAGGGATACAAAATGAACAGAAGTAATTCCTAACACCACAACAAGTCTAGAGAGAAAGTAGCAAGTAATGATTAAATACAGTGCGATGCTGTCTCATCAGAGGCATGCACAGGGTCACTGAAGGAGATTGGGTTGCTGTGGTGGTAGTAATAGTGGCAGCAGCAACGAATGTGTGATAGCAGGTGGTGGACGGGGCTGTTGATGGATACAGGAAGGATCACAGAAGGCTTCTTGAAGAAGGTAATTACTGACTTAGGCTCTGAAGGATAAATAGGAATCAGCCAAATGAAAGAGGAGCATGTTCCCTTATCCCTGCCCTGTAGCACCTCAAACGCATACGGCATGCATTTTAGTTCAACATTAGCTAACATGTGAACAATTCTGAGTCTTGTCAAGTTCTCTTCTGAAAGCTTAGCTTGGCTGACGTGATGTGGGGTGTGCATCTCGTGCACGCACACATCATCACAACTTCCTGGCCATTTGTGATGAAGGCCGTGGGAGAATGCATCACCTGCCATGATTTTTTGGCCCCATGTCAGTGTTTGATTCAAAGCAATACCATCTCCATCGCCTTTGCTCTAGCAGGGAGTGTGCCATGAATCATCAGACCAGCTGGTAGCATTGACACTTTTATGTATCCCTGAGAAATAATTTCTGTAGCTGAAAGGCCAAAAAAGTTTGCAGAGCAGGATTTTGGAGAAATAAGCAAAAGGAAGACAACCTGTTAAATTCTCCAATGCTGATGCATTTTACAAAAAAAAAATTGGCCTTCTGGGGACTAAGGTCACTGAAGTGAGAAAAATGATGCATGAGGCTGTCATATAAATCTTATTCATGTCCTATAATTTTTAATCTTCTCCAGGTCAGTAGATTTAATGTGCCTGGCCAACAGGAATGGGGCAGTCAAGATATTTCTCAAGGGATCCTCAGAAGAAACGTGTATTACTTTGTTCTTCTTGTGATACGAACCAAGAAACCATGAGGCCACTCTTGATACTTCTTGGCTTAAGACATCCACACATGTCCATTTCTGATCTCCTGAGCAGTTGTTTTTCATGTTTTCTGTTTCATTAACAGCATTATTCTCTTCAACAACTTTCCTAGGCATCAAAGACATGTATATTTATATGTATGTATTTTGTTTTCAAAAATTGATTGGTGGTGGAAAACATGACCTACTTTTGGTATTGACGTGACATGATGAATAATCAAACAAGTCGTGGTAGAGTACTTTTTAATAGTGATAGCTATTATTTAGTATGTGCTTGCTCTATACCAGGTGTTATACTAGTTAATTGTCATACATTTTTACACTTATAACATCCCTACCGGGTGGGTATTATTATTCCACAAATAAACATACACATTTATCAAGGTAAAGGGATTTTCAAAGATAACATATTAGAAAGTAGAACAAAGCAGAATTCAAACTCAGAGCCAATGTTCTTCTTGTCATATTGAATAGATTTTGATCTTTCATAGATGTATGTAAGTGGGAATTTTCTAATCAGCCTTTATTGCACTTGAACTACAAATGCTCTCTAAATGTGAAATAAATAAATTGGATCTTATTAAGATCCAATTGAGACACATGGCCTTAAAATGGAAAGTTTGAAAACATGAATGCAGTAGACTTTGTAATGGAAAAGAGGCAAATTGCACAGAGAAATGAAACATGAACTAAAACTTTAATGATATATAGGACATATAGAAGAAAAGAGAGGAGAGATTATTTTAGGAAGGGGGCTGTTGCTTTGAGGAAATGTCACACCTGAGGATATGCATAAAATGGGATGATAATCTGACTTTTCAGTGTGATTCTAGTCTAAGACCTGGGCAAGACCAGGATGGAAGTCAGGGCTAGGAGTGAGTGCTTGTTGGCAAATGAGGAAATAGCATTAGAGACTGAGATTATACTTAACCAGTTCCTGGGTGTGAACACTGAAAGTACCGGTAATGGTTTTCCTCCCTTTAGAAAGAAAAATAAAGAATTTCCTTGTTACAATTGCATTTAAATGGAACATACTAAATCAATACATGAAAAACTATCAATAGCGATTCATGCTTTTGGAAGGCAAAACTCCATGACCTTCATCAATGGACTAATGTATAAATAAATTTATAATGATTACCTCCTCCCCTTGTCTTTAGAAAAGCATTTGGTGCCTTAAGGTTCTTCAACCAGAAATCCTTCAAGGCATGAAGTTAAGAAATGGAAAAGCAACAGGTCTGACACTGGTATGGACTCTTTGAGAAAAGGTAAATCAGCTAATGATTTCCAGAACTTTTGTAAGCTTCTACTAGTATTTTTACGTTACGGTTTCTTTGGAGGTAATGCATTTCTATTTGTCTTTCAAGTCCAGAAAAGAACAGAACAAAGATGGTTTGAGGCAGTTTAGAAACAGGAGATTTGGGGAAGAGGGAGTAGGAGTGACGGTAAAGGCCTGAAGTCCTTTAGTGAATGCCAGGGATTCTATGTTACACGCTTCTTCAGGAATCTGTGCCAACTCAACAGAAAGCAACAAGACCAGTACGAAACTGGAGTGCTGTGGCTCCGCATGCTAATTAGCACCGGTTTTGGATTGGTTACATAGCTGTCTAGTTAGGTGGGGCCCATGCTGTGCTTGCTAAACATTTTGAATATCCACCCAGGAAACAAGGTCACCTATATCACTTCAGGGCTCAGTGCAAAATGAAAATGTGGGTCTAACTTGTTTAAAAAGCAGAAAAAGTACTGTGAAACATGTTAAAATATAAAACTTTTCTGTTTCTTCTTTAATTTGTATCAAATTGTCATGGTATGTTTATTATTTACTATTTAATGTCATTCTAAGTTTAGATAAATTAAACGTTAATAGATAAATAAAATTGCTCAGGATTTCATGATGGTGACAGGAGAGCTTTGAGGCCCGTGGGAGGCCCATCTGAGCTGGGGGCTCCGCACACAGGTAGGATGGCCGTGGTCCCAGCTTTGTCTAGAGAGCAGTAGTTTAAAACTTAGCAGCACCAAGATGAGGATTTGGTGACAGTGATTCCTTAGGGGTAAACAAATCAAGACTTCGTACACTCTATAAGAGAAAATGGCTTAGAGTACCAGGTTATTACGCTGGAGTGTGAGGCATATAGTTGACAAGGAACGTCTGGATGTCAGCAAAGACTATGTCATGGTCTTTGCTGAAATCCTGGAGGAAGCGTCCAAGAGGAGCACAAGGGCTGCAGACTAGGTAGCACCATGGGACTCCTCAAGTGTACGAATTGGCCCTGTCTACAGGCTGCTTATGAGTGAAGTCCTGTCAACCCAGAAAGAAGGGGCAGAATTTCAAACCTTACTGGCTTCCCTGTGTGGTAGCAAGTATTTTTACTCAGTATTTTGAGAAGTCATGTTGGTTATGAAATGGAACTCTGAAGAGAGAATCCATCAAATGACAGAAAGAAACCAAAAGAACCTTGGTCCATTGTTTCAGCCTTCCCCATCCAAGAGGTACAGCATGATGTGGACAAATTCATGTAAGCAAGGCACAGAAATAGGATGCTGAAAATGTGGATTCATAGTTGCATAAGTAAAACAATCTAGATTGGGGAAGCCGGGATGGCTCAGTGGGTTAAGTGCTTGCTTTGCAGCCCTGGGGATCAAGGATCGAATCCCTGCCCCAGCAGGGACCCATATGCTGAACTGGTGTGTGCTTCCCATGCAGGAGGCCCCCAGTTCAGTTCTCGCCCCCGGGTTCAGCCCCTGGCTCAAGGGGGCATGCCTCCCATGCAGGAGACCCCCAGTCCAGTTCCCTCCCTGTGCTGCCCCCGCCCACCTGTGTGGAACAAAACCATGTCAAGGACTGATGGAGCTCAGCTATGGAGACTGCTCTGGGTTCTCCCACTTCTCTCTGTCTCTCTCTGTCTCTGTCTCTCTCTGTCAAAAACAATAAAATAAATCTTAAAAACAAAGATCTAGATGCTTCATTATAATTACAGCAAATACTATGTAAGTCAGCAACATAAAGTGACAGGAATAAAATAGCTGATTTACTATTGAGCTCTATAAATGGAAGTAAAATATCTAGGACAAAGATGGCAATAATGAAATTCAACTCTGTACTCTTTAGACCACACCTGTGGTATTGTTCTTTAGTTTTATGCATCACATTTTTTAAATAATATAAACAAAACAAGATTGTGATTATTGGATCTGCGTAGGAAAAGGGTAGGGACTCAAAACAATGTAATATAAAGAACAGCGGAAAAATAGAACAATTTATTTTTGCAGAAAGGAAAACTTGGTAGAGAAGAAGAAGGGGTTGAAATGAAAGATGATTCCAAATATTTGAAGATATTTTATGCAGAAGACAAATTAGATTAAGTAATTTAACTGAAGGGTAAAACTAGAGCCAATGATGACTATTAGAACTGGATAGATTTCAGCCCATTGTTAAAAGAAACTGAATTATAAGAGCTTTTAAAAGAAGAAATTAGCTGCTTTGGGAACTAATAGGTTTCCTTTTGCTGAAGCATGGGCATGCTCTTATCAAGACAGGCTAACTTGCGAAGTTAGACACTAGGATTCACATTTAGGTCTTGGCACTTATCAGTGTAACTTAGTAAACTACCCGACGTCTCTCAGTTTCTGAGGCTGATGGAGGAGAGATATCTAACTTCACTAGAAAGAGTGTTTGGTGTATTAGAGAAAAATCTACGTAAATTCCTTGATATAGTCTCAAATGTGCTCAGAAGGTATTGAATGTGCATTAAGGAAAGTATATATCTTTTGACATATTTCTGGTTAGTAAACAAACTCACTTTTGTCTAGATCTCAAGATGTCTATCTGAAAATCTTTAAAAAGTAGGAAGTTGCTTAACACACTTTTTATCAAACTTTTTTCTTAACTTTTATGTCATAAGATCTAAGATCATAAGAATTTGCTTACATAATTATTCTTAGCGTTTTCCTAGTGAGTTATCAATTTTTAAGAAGGCATTTTAAATATGGCATTGTGAATTTTGATAGTCAAAATAAAAGCTTTGAAAAGTGGAATTTAAACTATAGGAAGACTAGAATAAAATATCTAAGTTCTCATTGTGTCCTCTGATCTCCTGTTCTCTGAAGCATCTTTTAAAAATCAAGGCATTTTCTGGATTGAGGTAAATGAATCATTAAAGGATTCTAGAGATCAATACTCTAACACCCAGCCAAGTGAGAGAAGATAATTTCCTTTTTATAGCAGAAAATACCTGAAATTATACCAGCGGTAAAATTGTTGAAAGTCTTCTATGTTAAGTGCCTCATCAGGGGCTTTACTTTATTTCATGCAGTCCTAGCAACAACTCCAACTGAAGCAAATATCATCACCTTTAGTCACAGGTAAGGCACTGAGGATGGAGACTGTCCTGAGGACAGAGACCATGACTTTCTTGTTGGTCACACTCACCCTGAGGCTTGGCATAATGCCCCATAAGAAATAGGCATTCACAGGGATGCTGGGACAGCTCAGCAGGTTAAGCACTTGCTTTGCAGTGCTAGGGTCTGAGGATCAAATCCCGGCCCTGACCCGTGTGGACCCACATGCTGAACTGGGATGTATTCCCCAGTTTGGTTCTTGTTGAACTAGGGTGTGGCCCCCATTTTGGCGAGCTTCCCGTATAAGAGGCCCCTGGTTAAGCCCCCAGCCCCCCATGGGGGTGTGCCTCCCATGTAGGAGGCCCCCAGCCCAGTTCCTGCCCTGCACAGTCCCCTGCCCACCTGTGTGGAATGAAACTATGTCAGAAACTGATGTTGTAAAACTATGGAGACTGCTCTGGGCCCTCCCCATTCTCTCTGTCTCTCTCTCTGCCTGTCTCTCTTTCAAAAACAATAAAATAAATCTTTAAAAAAAAGCAAAATAGGTGCTCACGAAATTTTTGATGAATTAATGGATAGATGAATGAATGAATTAATGAAAACATAGAAAATCTCAGAAAGAACAAGCAAACTGACTGAAGTTATAAAGCTTTGTTAAGTGGTGGAGGCGGGCTCAGATTCAGGTCCCACAGTGACCTTCCTCAAAGAGCTACACCGTCTACTGTGGGTGGCCCTTGATGTCTAGGAACTATATCAGGTGTGTGAGTGGTAATAAGCATTTTGTTTCTTTTTTTGTTTAAGGTTTATTTTATTGTTTGAGAGGAGGAGAAGGAGAGAGAAGTGGGGAGGGCCCAGAGCAGTCTCCATAGTTGTACATCATTAGTTGTGACATGGTTTCATTCTACACAGTTGGATATGAGGCTGTACAGGGTGGGAACTGAACCAGGAGCCTCCCACATGAGAGGCGAGAATCTTTGCTTCTGAGCCGCAGTTCAGCTTACGGGTTTACACGAGTGGGGGCTGGGAATCGAACCCCAGATGTGGTGATAATGAGGTAAGGACGCAACTGCTGAGCTATCCTAGCATCCCCAATAAGCATTTTCTAACTGAAAGACCATTGAACATTTGGTAATGGACATGGGATAAATCTGAGATGAATGAGTTTTACAGATTTTAGTGGCATTTTTGGACGTTTGTTTCATAAAAGTTGATTCCACTATTTTTCTATCTCAGATACTGTTTGTAGAATAGTCCCTCTTCTATGATTATGAAAATGGTATATGGGAGACAAAATGGAACATAGACTTGAGTTTGAACCTGATCCTACTATGTCAGCTAAGTGATCTTAGGGAGGTTATCTAGTAAAGATAATAACTCCTAAATGTTAAATTCTTTTCTCCTGCTTTTTGGCTATAATTTAAAGAGATAATATGCACAATTTCTTGGCATTGTGTCATATACATTATAAGCATTCAACACATATTAAACCATTAATGATAAAATATTAATATGTATAAATGCTCACTGTGAAAAACTTGAACACAATAAATATTGAAAACAAAATAATAAAACAGTTATGATCACATCCTGAAAGATTACTACAGTTGGTAATCTGTTGCATTTTCTTCTATATGTTTTCTTTTCTACTAAATAATGTATACACTTTTAAATAGTTCAGATAACACTACATATACTGTATTTTCCGGCGTATAAGACGACCGGGCGTATAAGACGACTCCCTAATTTTACAGTTAAAACATAGGTTTAGGCCTATATTCGCTGTATAAGACTACAGCCTCGGAAGTGGGGGGTAGTCTTATACAGCGAATATAGGCCTAAACCTATGTTTTAACTGTAAAATTAGGGGGTCGTCTTATACGCCGGAAAATACAGTATAATTTGGGGAGCTGCTCTCTTTTATGTTTACCTCAGTAGGAGACTAATTTGATTAAGAGATAAAAGCTGAAAAGTCAGGAGTGCCTTCCACACTATAGCGTTTTGATGCTCTGTTCACAGACCCTAAATGGGTACCTTTTGTGTATGTTTTCAGTTACTTATCTGCTTTAAAAGGGTTGGAGTTGAAGTGTTGCTCCCCAGGATGTCTGCAAGGCACTCATTATTCTGCCCTCTAATTGAAGAATGAATGTCCAGTTTTACTCTGTGCTTTTTCCAGGCCTGTGCTAATCAGGATGCTGGCTCTTCAGGCTTTCAGATAATTAGTGATGGCCATTTTGCTCTGGTTACAATAACCTCCCCTTTCCTTTTCAATGCCTTCTCATTATCAAAAGAGAAATCGTATCGGAGAAGCTTACTACACGTTTACGAGCACACGAAATGCCATGACTGGCTTGCAAATTACTCAAGAACCTGGTGGGTATTTAACTTGAAAATCGGGTGTGCTTCTAAAGACGAGAGAGATTGCCTTCAACAAGGGACATACTCATCTGCCAGGGACTGATTGTGAAAATGTCATGTGGCTGCTTTCTTCCCACATGTCTGTGTTTCCCAGAGTGACTGAGATAGGATTAAGCAAAGGTCAGGCACTGTGAGGGGTTGATAAACTGCTGCTTAAAGCTCTTACCTCATCAAGGGAAGGCACTGTCTTGTCAAAATTAGTCTTACTATTCTCAGGGGAGAGAGGAATAGAGATTCAAGACAGCTACTGAATTCTCAGAACAAAAATACTATGGACTATAACTAATCTAGGGGGAAAAAATCAGAAGCAGGTATAAGTATTATAGAAAAGATAGGATATAATTTTTTTGCTTATCCCAGTTGTGCTAAGAGCTATATTCTTGGCTGGAGTAGATTTTTTAAATTATCATCATCATGAGGTATGAGTGAGTGGGGAAAGAGAGCTACTTGATTTGATTTTTCTGTAAGGATGTTGGATGTAGCATGTTGTAGGTTAAATTGTGTACCCAAAAAGATACACTCATATTCGTACCCCAGTATCTTCAAATGTGATCTTTTTTGGAAGTAGGATCATTTCAGATTTAATCAACTTCAGATGAGGTCATACTGGATTGGGGAGATGGAAGCTCTAAATCCAAATACTAGTGTCCTTACAGGAATGCCTTGGGAAGATACAGAGAGATGTACAAGAAAGAACACCACGTAAAGAGGAGGAGAGATTGGAGCACTGCAGTTTCAGGCCATGGAACACCAAGGATGTCTGGGAAGAAGCAAGGAAGGATTCTTCCTAGCAGTCCCCAGAGGAAGCATGTCCCTGCTGACACCTCAATTTTGGACATCTAGTCTTCAGAACTGTGAGAAGATAAATTTCTGTTGTTTTAAGCCACGATGTTTGTGGTTATTTATGGCAGTCCTAGAAAATGAACATTTAGTGTCTATGGTCTTGCTCTTCATCTAGGTCTTTGTTTAGGAGGACTACAATTCTTTCCTAATCTCAGAATGAGTTTTCCATTGCTTTATTCTATATGGCCTGCTACAATAGAAAATGAAAAAATAGGGTGTTCTTATAGCTCAGAGGGACTCATGGGTATACGTGTATCATCTTAGGTTGGTTTCCTCAAAATTGGACACTGAGAAGGATTTGTGTTCAAGTAGTTGCTTCGAAAGTGATCCAAGGAAATCCTGAAAAGGGCACGGGGATGTGAGATAGGGAAGGGAAGGAAGTAAATATTATGCTGTTTGTTGATTAGTTTACCATGTGGACAATTGAGCACAATTCCTTTCGGGAGTTCTCGGGTGGGAGGCAGGGTAGAACATGCCTTTTCCCTTCTGGAGGAAGAGTTGGAAGATTAAGACCCATCTTTCACCACAGTCCTCTTACTTCCCCAAAGAATTCTGTTCCGAGAGTGTATGGCTTACATTTTTAGAATTTACTTTCTATTTCTGTAAGACCCACCCTTTTTAAAAAAAAGATTTATTTTATTGTTTCTGACAGAGACGGAGAGACAGATAGAAGGGGGAGGGCCCAGAGAAGTCTTCATAGTTGTATGTCATCAGTTTTCTACATGGTTTCATTCCACACAGGTGGGCAGGGGCTGCACAGGGTGGGAACTAGACTGGGGGACTCCTGCATGGGGGGCGCACCCCAGTTCAGCATGTGGGTTTGCACAGGCCAGGGCTGGGATTCAATCCTCAGTTCCCAGGGCTGCAAAGTGAGCGCTTAACCCACTGAGCCATCCAGGCATCCCCTGTAAGACCCACCTTTTAATTTTGACTAGATTGGAGTCATTTAATCTTGAATTCACTTTTTGAATTCCAAAATCCAAATAGGAGAGATTTTATAAATAAAAACAAATCAAACTGTGTATTCTCTTACTTCTTTCGGTGAGAATGCTAGAAACTTTTAGCCTATCACTTCTATGCTTCATTCTGAAGGACACACTCCTTCTAGACTTGTCTTTTCACACATGTCCCTACCTGAGAACCCTTTCTACACCATGGATTGTGCATAGTACCTGGGAGAGTTGAGAGAATACATTCTCAAAAAATAGCTTAGAGGTGAAATTTCTACACACTCTGAGTCAGCTTAAAGCAAGGCTGTGTAACTCCATTGAGGATTTGAATTTGTGAACAAACTTCTAAGAGGAAAAGCCTATATACGGTAGTTGATCTTTCTAAATATACAATTTTTAGTCATTCTTAGTTGCTAAGTCATAGTGACTGCTTTAGAAATGTATTTTTAAGCCTCGGATTTGAATGTGTCCAGGAAATTTTTTCTTTTTTTTTTTTTGTATTTGTACAGAAAGCCTCATTTTACAAGAACAGGCTGTCCTCCACTCAGAAAGCCTTTTACTTATTGTAAATTTTGCAAAAGAATTCAAAGCACGCATAAAAGAAAAGTTTGATTGCATCTCAAACAGCAGCGAGTGGCAATGGAACAACAGTCAAACGAACGTAGCTCTCATTACAGTGGCAGCAGTAGCGTGGAAACTTTCAAGGTGTGATGAATTACTACCCACCATCTGTTTTACAAAATGTTAATGTTTCTTGAACCAAAATTACAGTCCAGCAAATGGGCTCTTAGCAAAGCAACAAGTCATCATTCATGTGAGGCTATAGAAAGAACTTGAGCCGGAAATTATGAGCACAAATGATTTGCCAGAAACAGAGTGGAATCTTATTAAAGACCAGAGAAAGTGGTCAATTGGATAATGAGATACAAAATAAGCAGTGGTGGGAAGAGGGAAAAATAGTACCTCCAGAGGCTAAACTAGAGGATGTTTCTTATTCTGTTCTACCCTTTAAGAAACAATTAAATGTATTAAGCACAGCTAGAAGGTTTTTTTATGTGGCCTTTGTCCAGGGTTGCTGTGTGAGCAGTGGTGTTCCAGAATGGTGATATGGTGTTTTCTTGGGTTTTTATTTATTTTGATTTTAGTAAGATGTAAGATCATTGTGTAGAGGGAGTGTATCTATATCCATTTCTTTATTTATAGGTGATGTGCAATTAAACTTCAGATGAATGGCACATTTTGGGGTATCTACCATTTTATTTAAATAAATAAATATTTATGTGTGGTGTAATTTATAAATATATATTATCTTCTAGAAATTGTACAAAAGTTTTGATTATTGATTTTGACTGAGACTACTTTTTCTTATGCTATGAAATTAAATGATAGCTAAAGCTTATGTAAATTATTTATAATGTTTTTATTATTAAACTACAAAATAATAGGTAATTTTTAATGTAATGTGTCGTCCACAAAATTTATTTGCAAATACAACTTTTTAATAAAATTTTCTTTGCTGGTATATTTTAAAACTGTAGATTTTTCAAAGTAGGAAAGTTAACTAATTCTTCTAGATTTATCTAAATTTTTTTCTTTTTTTTTTTTAAATTTATTGTTAAATAAATTTGTAAAAAAATTTGATGAGGTTACCATACATTGGTTGGTAACAATTAGATAGTTTACTGATAAACATAATATGCATGGTATATAATAGTTTTCTTTTAGCTATTTATTTGGTTATAAGTCTTTGGTGTTTTAAATAAAATTTATATTCCTTCTTTCAAATTTTCCTGAACTCTTCCCACCACTGCTCTATTATGAATACATAACAAACATAAAAAGAAATGGAATGGAAAGTTCTGTAGGGACTAGGCTATAATAATTCCTCTCTGAAATTGCCAGTAGGAGTAGGATTCTGAAAGCATTTAGGATAAGTTTGAATTGAGCAACTAAAACAAGCTTGTCCAACCCACAGCTCATGAGCCGCCTACGGCATAGGACAGCTTTGAACACAGCCCAGCACACATTTGTCAACTTCCTTAAAACATTATGAGATTTTGTTTGTTGGTTGGTTTTGTTGTTGTTGTTGTTGTTGTTTTTAGCTCATCTGCTATCCTAGTGATGCAGGAAACAATTGTGAGTGGTGACATTCGATGTTCGTGGTCTCACAAACTTGAAGAATGAGAACGTGGACTCCACAGGAAAGGTGAGGCAGTAAAATTTATTAAGAAAGGAAAGAAGTAAAAGCTCTCTAATGAGAGGGGGCACTGGAAAGTGGAAAATGCCCCTTGAAAGAAGGAGAGCTCTCTGATAAGAGGGGCCACCTGAAACTGGAATGCCCAGTGTGTACGCTTAGGGACTATTCTTATATATCTTCTATATGCCTTGGAGCTATTGTTTGGTGCTTGCAGTTAATTCCTAACTTGGGAGGTTTCATACTTGGTTAGTCACATAGAACAGGTTGGGGCTCAGCCAGGTGACGTTTCTTTATTCAGTCTTACTTGAGGAGCTGTGAACAATGGGTCCTGGTATTGTCCCCTCCTGTGGCTCAGTTTCCTGACCACCAGGTTTCTGTGCTGCGTTCCCAAACATGGGTGTCATGACGACCGAAACTGCAGCTTGCTGGTTGCTGGGATCCCCTCCCCTAACTGCCTAGGTTTCATTAACTATCCTATCTCACTAGTGTTAATGTATTTTGTGTGTGGCTCAAGACAATCCTTTTCCAGTGTGGTCCAGGGAAGCCAAAAAATTGGACACCCCTGAACTAAAGAATCTATACTGTAGACTACACGATTAGGTCTCAAGTATGATTTGAAAGCCCTAATAAATATATACCTACAGCTAAGCCACTGTCTACCTTATGTCTGTGTTTATGTCTTATATTTATATTCATCTATATGGCTATCTATATGTTCAGATTTACAGTCATTCAAACAATAGCACATCAAATGGACTATAAGTTATATTCACATATCTAAAGTTTTTCATTTAAAAACCATAAATTCAATACAATTAATTCCAATTTCTTTGATCTTCAGGTGACTTTCTGAGATGATGTTTGCTGATATTGCCCATGATTTTGATGGTAAATGAAAAAAAAAGAATTTTTCTGGGAAGAATTTTTCTTCCAACTCTTGGGTCTCCAAGTTCTTAGGATTTCTTCATTTTACTCTGAACTTGAAGTCTCAGGATTGCTTCTCGTGAGGTTTTGTAGGCTCTTGGGTGATCTCAGTGGCACTGCCTGACAGCCCAATAATTTCTTTTTAAATATAACATTGTGTGTTTGTTTTCTGATCACATTATAATATACAATTGAATTATAGAACATTTAGGGGGATTAAATAAAGGTCAAATAAGAACATAAATCACTCATAATCTTATCATCCCAAAACAGCTTTTTAAATATTTTGGTACATATCCTTCCAACTATACAAGTATAGCTTTAAGATTTCCAGACACCATTATTCTAAAGGCATAAGTGAAGTTAAAGCAACAGTAATTATCATAAGCTTCACTGGCCTGTGCTTCCTGAGAGACGGCCCTCTTCAATACGGCCTGTTATTTTGGGTGTGGCCAGGAGTGATTCCTATGGCTTCTCAAACAATCTGTCTTCCACACTCCAAGTTCACCTGCAAAAGCACTTGAACGACAGCTCTTCAGCTGCCTTGATGTCTTTATCCTTGATGAAATGCCTTATGAATTGTCTTCAGATCCTCCCTAAAGTGCAAACCGTCATGGACTGAATGTTCTGGGCTTCTTGGTGTGGCCAAGTCATACTGTGTACCATGCCCCGTCTGTTGTGTTACTACTCTGGGCCCCCAGGCAGAGGTGCTTGGCTCTTGTGTCTCATAGAGTCTTTCACAAAAACTTTCATTTATCAGTATCTGCTTGATTGTTAGGGCTCAAACACAAATGTAGGGAACTAAAGAAAACCATGACGCTGTCTGCTATATTTTCCGCAAGCTTTGTTTCTGCCCTTCTATTTCTAAGAGGACATTTTCCTCTACGCATAATGTGTGCAAACAGATCCTCTACTGGCCCCACCAACACCACCAGATATGCTGTCGAAACCCAGGCTCAAGCTGAGATCCACAGGATACGCTTGTTTTAGCTATGACTTCTTATTCTTTACAGTGGAAGCAAACTTCATTCAAATAACTGTAAGTAAAAAACAAAACAAACAAACAAAAAAAACATTGTCATGGTTTTCTCTTTTCAATTCAGTTTGCTTCTCTTCGAGCAGTGGGCATGATGACAATGGGAGACCTGTTTCCCACCCCAAAGAGCTGAGCAATTATAGCAGGAGGAAAAAGGTCCTTATGACATGGACTCTGACAAAAGTTTCAGCGACAATTCTGATTGTCCTGATTTAGGTCATGTGCTTAGTATGTAACAACCAGTTTAGCCAGAGGACTGGTTGTTCTATCGGCTACCACTGTGTGGGCTAATGAATTACGGCTGTGTTGCCTGCCACTCCAAGCCTGAAGAGGGCTCAAGACCGGATCAGGCCCACAGTAAGTATCAAGAACCAAAGAAAATTATTACGATCAGAGTGAAAAAGAACCAATTTTCAAAAAGATACTTAGACTAACGTTAAACAAAAAAAAATGTAACTTCAGTAATTGAAAGTATTTTTTTAAAGGAAGGGCTTATTAGGCATTGCTAACAACAACAACAACAATAACAGCAGTCTTGACTCTTGGGACACGGAGTCTAAATCACCAATAGGATGGCTAAGTAGAAAAGAACGTACTTGTCATCCCAGAGGTTTGCAAATGTTTTTTTGTTTTTGTTTATTCTGTCTATTAAGTGGTGGGTGGGAGGGGAGAAAGAATTTGCATTAGCTATAAATGAAGCAGATTCACTGATTCTGGGGTAGGGGCAGCAGACTCCACAAGGAAAAGGTGTCTATTCGTGTGGATTAGCAGCAGATTGGAAAGTTCATGTATGAATAAGAAGCAGAGGATCCTGGGGTTCTATGGCCCCCAGCTATTCTCTCTTTTGAATAATTTCAGAAATAGCCACCTGGAAACTAATCCTAAATTCCAACGAACACACAGAAATGGGAGCAAAGTTTTGTCAGAGCTGGTCCACAGCTATGAACAGGCTAACTGTTCTCTTTCACGCTCTGGCTGCTGTAATTTTAATTTAGAATACCTCAGAATATTTCTCTTGTCACAGACAATACTTAAATATTACTGTAACATTCATATGTTGTGATCATGGAATGTAAGCTCCCTGAAGAAATGCTTTTTTGTCAGAAGTTTTCATTATAGTATTGTCAGTTTCATGGTATATATTAAAAAAATTTTTTTTTCACTGACGATTATATCATGACCATTTATTCATGTAATCAAATATGTTTCCATAACATGATTTTAATGGCTCTACAACATTGTATTATTTAAATTTGGAATAATTTATTTAGCCAATACTAAATGCTGGACATTTTTGTTTGTCTGTTTGAATCTGAAGTCCCGAGGAGCAAAGCAGTCAGTTATCCTAAGAATTGTTACCAAACCTACCCTGTCTCCTGGTTTTCAATCTCCATGGAGTTGAGAGAGACAGGTGAGGCAAAGTAGATGCTTTAACATTAGTTCATTGTCTCAAAAAACTCCCTGTGTTTCTCTTCTCATACAACACTTCTGGAACCAGATAATGTGGGTGGTTTTGCCCCTACACGGACTAATTCTCTGGGTGGCCTGCAATTCAATTCTGACAGTAACTGGAGTCAGTGCAAGCCCCCAAAGGAAGGTCTGCTCAGTCTCACAACACTGTCCTCATGGTAGACACCGGTCACAAGGGGTAGGTCTGCAGGTTGCCTATAACTTACATCTGATTTGGATACAAGTTGAAGGTTCCCATGACCCTCTCTTTAGATTTGCTAGAACATTTGCTAGAACAGTTCTCAGAACTTACATTTATTGATTTATTATATAATAAGTACTTCTATTTATTGGCTTATTATATAATAATGGGTACAGATGAATAAGCCAGATGAAATATGTAAGGCAAGGTCTAGGAGGGTTTTGCACATAGGGGACTCTGTCCTCTGGAGTTGGGGTGTGCCACCTTCCTACCAACCTGGAAGCACCCGAACCCTATACTACTAGGGTTTTTATAGAGGTGCCATCAAGGAGGCAAGATTGGTTATTTACTCCATTTTCAGCCCCTCTCCTGCTCCTTTCTCCAGAGAATTGGAGGATGGGCCTGAAAGTTGCAAGCTTCTAATAGTGGCCTGGCCTTTCTGGTGACAAGCCTCCAGGAAGAGTCACCATTAGAATAAAAGACTTTTCTATCACCAAGGAAACTCCAAAGAATTGAGGAACTTGCTATTGTTTCTATAACTCAGGATATTTCAAAGGTTTTGGGAGCTTCGTGTCAAGAACCAGGGACGTATATATATTATATACATACATACACACATATACATACATACATATACATACACACACACACGCACACATATATATATACACACACACATACACACACACACACACAACCTCACATTTATTCACACTAATTTTGACCTATTCAGAAAAGAAGCAACAGGTCTGCACTACCTATACCATTCTGAATATGCTGGCTTTTCCTGATCTTTTATATTTGCACACCTAGACCATCCCCCTGTGATCCTATACATTGTGTTAGGCATAGGCTTCCCAGATCAGACCCTGGTCTTTCACTGAAGCAACATTTGAGGCCCTGCCCTGATTCTTAATTACTTTATTTGCATTTGTACTTCTAATTTTAATAAGTTTCAGTTCACTGGAATCCTCTCCATTTGCTCAGTCTCCAGTCAGACCAAGTATATATTTGAGCAAAGGTGACGAACACTCTGCAGCCTTCTCCTTTTTATTGCATTGTTTCCCCCCTAAAGTCTTGCCAACTGAACAAAACTGTTGTATTTTTACTAACTAACCCTGGTACCCATCTTTTAACATTATAGATTTTTTGTCTGATCAATGCTACGCATTCAAAAGAAAATGTGAACATTCATTGAGTGATTCACTTTGAAAGTCTCTTTGAAACTCATAAAATCATATCAAATCACAGACCTCACCAGAAGGTCCTGCTTTAGTTTATGTAATTTAGGCACTAGAGCTCTCTGTGCCTCTAGTCCCAAGATGTAAAATGAGAATTATAGTAATACTTATCTCACAGAACTGTTAGCAGCTGAAATGAGTTTATAGTATTGCCTGGCACATATTACATGCTCAATTATTATCTTAAATAACCATTACTAATATTATTGCTACAATCTCTAAAAGTGAGTTTTATATTTTAGTATGAAGACCCTAGGCTTAATAAATGGGAGGGAGCTCTCACTCTAAAAATAGGGTCTATAGGATATCAAAGATGGGTTAATGCCTTTTGTAATAGCAGTGATCTAATATGGAAATTTTGATGTCCTTCAGTCTGTTCTGCACAATGCTAGTTGTTGTGTTCATGATGTTCAGCTCTTCTGTATCCTGACTCGTCTCTGTGTGTACCTTTACGGGGATAGCTCTCTCTAGGTTACAGTTGGTGTTCAGTTTCTCTAGTGGTGGGAGAAATGTTCTAAGATCTTTTCTCAGATTCCTTATTGGGAATGGAGTCCCCATTGTGTGGCATCATGAGGTTTTTTTTTTTGTTGTGTGTGTGTGTGTGTGTGTGTGTGTGTGTGTGTGTGTGTGTGGTTAAAAGGTAAACTGAGGCATATTAAAAATTTTAAGAATATTTTTGAGTCAAAATTGATTTGAATAGGGCAGCATCAAATCTAGCATAATAGAAAGAAGCTTCAGGCTACACAAAATAAAAGACTCTCAGGCAGAAGGGGTCAGAAACAAGGAAATTATTCTAGGCAAAAAAGCAGATTGGTTATTGAAAGGTTACTTTGCTTTAGGGGATGGCAGGGTTCTATAGGCACATTACCTAACTAGTACTGATTAGACGATGCCTGATGGCTTTAATATGTCATTTCTTGGACAGCCAAAACTCTAATGAAGTTAAGTGTTGGTTTGGTGACATAGGGCTTAGCATAAGTGACTTCATTTGGGGCCTATGGTCTTGTCCTATGAACACTGTCTAATACCATTAAACCTGGAGAACTGAACCTGAGGAGCCCTACCATCTTTCTGTTCCCTTTATGTTCCATATATTTTGGCTTTCTAAAGCACTGAATAACAATAACAATAATAAAATATATTTTCTCTAGATTACAAGGTTGTCAGCAATTATGTCTTTGGCAGGAGGCAGAAGAATAAACCTGGAAGTCAGTGATCTAGAGTTGCATCTCATGTCATGAGGGAGTCACAGAACAAAGCTATAGTCACTCAGAGTTATGAATCCCATGTGCACACAGTTGTAGAAAAACGTAGAGACAAGTATGCGTGTTCTGAGTGGTGGAATACTGCAGGTGCTCTTCTCTTGCTGGGGAGCTCCTCAAGGACGGGGGTCCTGTCTTAAGCATCTTTGCATCTTTAGTACCTGTCTCACCATAATCACATGGCTCCCTTGAGCTGGGACTGTGTCAGGAGACTTACCTGATCACATTGAGTTTCCATCACAGCCGGACAGGCAGGCGGCAGTGTATTCATTGAAGAGCCAGAGCCAGGGGATCTCTGTGTGGTTAAATAAAGAGTGGCAGAGCGAGAAGTCAGGTTTGAGTTCGTCTGACCACGATATGTGCTGGGGTCAGACAGATATGTGCTGGGGGGTCAGGAGTGTAGGCTCTGGAGCTGGGCTGCCTGAGCTCAAATCCTGGCTCCGTCACTCGCTGTGTGTGTGACCTTAGGCCACTCACGTAATATCTCAGCTTCTCCATGCCTAAGATGTAAAATGCGGACAATACCAAGCCTTACCTCATAGGGATGTTAGCAGCATAAATAAGTTGACAATATGCTAAGTGTTCAAAAAATATAGCTAAAATAACTATTATTATTATTATTATTATTATTGCTACATTACCTTTCTCTAAGAATATGCCTTACATTTTAGTCTGAGGGCACTGGACTTAGTAAATGGGAGGGAACTAGATCTCTGAAAACAGAGTCTTCAGTATATCAAATATAAAATGGCTGCTTGACTTCCTACATGTCTTTTAGCATCTTTCCTTCCATTAGATTTGAATTTCTCTTGGGCTCAGTTTGAGTCATTCCCTAGAAAGAGATAGAATGTCCAAAAATTCTACCTGGGCAACAGTTTCAACGTTAAATAGTGTCTGTCCATAGGAAGTCATCAATTGTCTAGTTATGAACAATTTCATCTTAAGAGTGTAAGTGACCCAACCAAGGAAAAGCATGGCAGTGGTTACTTTTGGGGGGTTTCTGCTCCCCAAAGTAAATACATAATGTTGAAGATTTTAATCCATGAAGATTTTTATTTTATAAAAATGTAGAATAAATTATATATTTTTGCGTGCAAGGAAGCTCATGAATTCCAATACATCTAATTTAATTTTTTTGTGTTTGTTAAATATTGGTTGTATAATTATTAAAATGAAATGTTCTTTTTTTTTTTTTTTTTATCTTTTCACATTTATAGAGAGAAATTATCTTTTTGTCTTCAGTGCATATTTATTTCTATTTTACTTTTTGACAGATAGAGAGAGAGACAGAGACAGAGACAGTTAGAGAACCAAACTGTGGGAACTCCCCAGTTCAGCATGTGGGTCCTGCTTGGGCCGGAGCCGGGATTCGATCCCCGGTCCTCATGGCCTCAAAGCGAGCGCTCAACCCGCTGAGCCGTCCCGGCTTTTCCCGAAATGTTCTTTTCTTTAAGCCAGGGAGGAATTTATATGTATTGCATGTCCTACTGGACCAAATTAATTTTGTCCTTCTAGTTCACTACTCAGTGGTAAATTTAGAAACAGTAGGCTTTGCAACTGTTCCGGGGGTGTAGTTGGGTATTAAGAGAATGTGGGGGCAGTGGGAGAGGTTGCTATGCTTTGCATATTTTATTTCTTTCATTAGAAAAACATTTTTAGAAGTGCATAGATATTTGTACTTTTCAAAGATATAAAAGGCGATCTGTATATCCAGAAGAATTTTGTTTGGAAAAAATCATAGCAAGCAGTTGCTTTTAAAAATAAATTTTAGAAATTTCCTTGTGGATACAGATTTCTTCACCATCAGTTAGTCTGTCCTTACTTTTTCATATACTTTTCAAAAGAGAGGAGAAAGGAAATCATTATACACAGTCCACACCTTAGTGGTGGGGTGTTAGGCTTCACCTCTGTGGGGTATCTGCACAAATTATTTGGAATTATTCTGCTGGGGATGATTGTTCTCTCCAACTTATGTTTATGTGTTTATTCAATCAGTTATTTATATCAGTATGGATTAATGAGTACTCATCATTATCTATTTTAAACTGAGTTATAATCCAATATTTTGGGGTTTATTAATTATATTGCTGTAATTGTTTCATCTTTGTTGCTCAGAGTTCCATTGGGAGCTCTTGCAGTTGGCTGCTGGATGCTTTAGACATACCCCTATCACTATTTTTTTTAAAGCACCTCCTTACTTTCTGATACTACAAGATGCTTCAAGCTCATCTTGTGTATTTCCTGCCCCAGTCCTAGACTCAGCCATTTCTCTTAGAAGTCCTGGTTCTTATTATAAAAAGATGTATTTAAAACCCAGATCTGGGCAATGGGTGTGCTTCTTGGTACTGGGTTCTCTCAGCTGAAAGAACAAGGAGATGTATGTCTGTATTCTAATTTATGGATATATATTTATCTAAACATAATTGTATATTGAACCAATTGTATCTATATGATATAGTTGATCTAATGGGTTCATTCTGACATTTTGCAACTCTGATACATCACTACAGGGATTATTTTAGTTTTCTCTTGTAGCTTATCTGTGATGTCCCACTCTCACCATCTGCTATCCATTTATTTAATCATTCAGTTATGGTTTTCTTTCAGAATTGTTAACCTATACTCCCATGGGAAAATTTTTTTTTTTTATCAACTAGAGTAAGGTGCTTGCTATGTATTGTTTCCATTGCCTTTAGTCTTAAAGACTCCATTAATTTCCACAGTTACTTAGGTTAGCAATTTATTTCTCTTGTGCAGGAGGAACAAACTTAATTTTCCCTTCTATATTCTTTGGATAGTCTAAAGTTGACATGTGATAGATTAAAAAAAGAAAATAACCAAATTTAATTACATACATATGCATGGGAACCTTTTATACTTAAGAGAGTTAGAGACCCCACATACATGAAAGGTTTAGAAACAAAAAAGTTAAAATGAGGTATATATGGCGTCCTGAGCTAAGGATGAGGTGAAGCACCTTGATGCTCTAGAGGGGAAAAAGGTCATTCACAAGATAAGAAGAGTGGGTGTTCAATAATTAGATTTTTTTTAAGATTTATTTTATTGTTTGGGAGTAAAGATGAGAGACAGAGAGAGAGAGACAGAGACAGAGACAGAGAGACAAAGACAGAGAGAGAGAGAG
This sequence comes from Craseonycteris thonglongyai, assembly GCA_004027555.1. NCBI lineage: Eukaryota > Metazoa > Chordata > Mammalia > Chiroptera > Craseonycteridae > Craseonycteris > Craseonycteris thonglongyai. Next base: position 28,888 of record PVKE010015665.1, read on the forward strand.
AGAGAGAGAGAGAGAGAGAGAGAGAGAGAGAAGGGAGGAGGACCTCAAGCAGTCTCCATAGTTGTACATCATTAGTTGTGACATGGTTTCATTTCACACAGGTGGATCTGGGGCTACATGAGGTGGGAACTGAACTGGGGGCCTCCTGCATGGATGGTGAGAATCTTCACTGTCATCCCCCTGGTTACCAGTTACACTGCAGTTCAGCGTATGGGTTTGCATGGGCTGGGGCCAGGATTGAATCCCTGTATCTCGCAGTTCCAAGGCAAGTACTCAACCTGCTAAGCTAAACCGGCATTCCCAGGATTTAGTGGTTTGCCCTGCCCTACAGATAGGGTATAAAAATGATCTCTGCTAATAGCTTATTATGGGCAAGTCCTCAAAGTTAAATTATTTAAGGGAGAGGTAAAAGTTTCTTACGAGCTTACAGGGTCTCAATTGCCTTCAGCTCAAAATAATAACAAAGGGGCACATCTTGGGGAAGTTTGTTCCAAATTCCTTCATCCTACCCACTTCAGTGAGGTGGTTTTATACATTTGTAGCATATTTAGACTCTTCTCACACCCTGCATTCTCTACTGAAAATCCAGGATGTCTTAAATTTTTTATTTTTTTAAATTTACATACATTTGCTCTATTGTGGTGTGAAGTTCTATGGGTCTTGTCAAATGTTTAATGTCTTGCATTCACTATTACAGTATCATATAGAATAGTCAGCAACTCTAAAAAAGTAACCATCTGTGCTTCCCTTATTCAATTCTCCCTCCCCCTGAGCCTTTGGCAATTACTGATCTGCTTACCATTTCTATAATTTGCTCTCTCTAGGCTGTCTTTTAATTAGAATTATACAGTATATAGCTCTTGTCACTGGCTTTTTTCGCTTACCAATATGCATTTAAGATTCACCAAGGTTTTTTTTTTGTGGCTTGATAACTTTTTATTGCTGAATAACATTCCATTTTATGCATATACCAAAGTTTGTTTTTTCAAAGGGAAGGCATTGTGGTTACTTTTAGCTTTCATTAATTAAGAATAAAGCTGCTATTAACATTCATATGCCATTTTTCCATGGACAGAGGCTTTCAAATCAGTTGGGGAAAAATACCTAGAAGCACAATTGCTGAATTGTATGGTGAGACTACATTTAGTTTTGTAAGAAACTGCCAACTGCCTTCCAAAGTGGCTGCACCATTTTGCATTCCCATCAGCAATGAACGTGAAATCCTGTTGCTCCACATCCTCAGCGGTATTAGGGATTGTCAGCTTTGCATTTTACCCTTTTCATGTGTTTATGTACTATCCGCATATTTTTTGCTGGGGAGATGTCTGTTCAGATATTTTGCCCATGTTTTCACTGAAATGTTTGTTTTTTTGTTGCCACTGATGTTTAGTAAGAGTTCTCTGTGTATTTTGGATACAAGTCTTTAATCAAATATGTGTTTTGTAAATATTTTGTTACTGTTCTTGGTTTGTCTTTTTATTTTTCAATGAGTGTCTTTTCCAGGATCTCTCTTCTTCTCCCCTGCTCCTACATCCCAGCACAGACACAAGAATTACCCTTTTAATTCTTCAAAATTGCCATATAAGTGTTCCTAGATGTTTATAGCTCCAGTGGCTTCTGCTACATATGGGCAACTTTTTAGCTGTGACTCTGGATTTGCCTGTTTCTTCAGATTGGGAGTGGTGGTTCGCCCTGAAAACTCGGATCTTTCATGGGTTTAAGAAGAGTCATTGGTTTTTCATTTGTTCAACTGGGGTGGCGAAGCCCAATGTTTTTACATGTCATAACTAAAGCTGTAAGTCCTCTTTTAATGACCTATTAGTTTTATCCTATTAACCACTAATCTGTTGCTTCTTAATGGGGCATGACATATCTCTTCCAGGTTTTGCTCATCCTTCCTCCCCTCACTTCCAGCTCCCCACTATCATATGTACACATACTGTATTTATCACCTGTGGACCGCTGTGGTCATTTCTTTTCTGTCTTTGTTTTCACTATCTAACATTGTTATAGTTTTTCTTTATCCAATCTTTGATACATCTTGAATTTATTTTGAAGAAGAAATGTCATAGCCACCCATTGTAAATTTTGCCAAATTTGCAAGCCATATTTCAGATAAATCTATCTTTACCCACTGATATAAAATATTTTTTGTTTTTGTATGCTAAACTAAAAATATATATTTGATCTGTTTCTGAATTCTCAAATTTGTTTGAGATTTTTCTCTTAGTTTATTTCTGTGTTAGTACCAATATATTTGTATAAGATTCATAGCTTGGCAAGTTACTAAGAACAGGGTATTTTAAAAATAGTAAGGCATTAATTGTATAGATTATTTTAAGAATAACTAGGGATCCTGGGATAGCTCAGAGGTTGAGTGCTTGCCTTGCAATCCTGAGGTCCAGGGTTTGATTCTGGACCCTGGCTCATGCAGCCCCACATGCTGAACTGCGGAGCAACTGGTAACCATTGAGAAGACGCAGTGCAGAAGGTTCTTGCCTCCCATGCAGGAGGCCCCTGGTTTGATTTTCACTCTTTACCACCCCACATCCACCTGTGTGAAATGAAACCACATCACAAATAATAATCTACAATTATGGAGACTGCTCTGGGCCCTTCCCCATTCTCTCTCTCTCTCTCTCTCTCTCTCTCTCTCTCTCTCTCTTCCTCTTTCTCTCTGTGTCTCTGTCTCTCCCTTCTCTCAAACAATAAAATAAATCTTGGGAGATCAAAGATGGCGGCATGAGAAGAGAACGCCGATAACTGCCTGGGAAGGGCCTTGTGAACAGAGGGGATTCCACAGGGGAAACCCTGAGAAGAAACCTCAGCTAAGAGAACCACACAACGCAGAACAACACCCAAAGGTTAGAGAAAAAAGGGGAGAGCAGGAGAGGGAAAGGGAAGCAGCGGTTTGGGGACAGAGACTCGGAGCGCGGCCCGGGGCTGGCAAAAACAAAGGGGGATTGGGGGACTACGGTCAGAGTGGAGCTGGATCGAGGGCGGGCTGGAAGCCGAGACCTAGGGAGCGTGGAATCTCCACAAGACCGTGGACAATTTAACATCCGAACTCAAGGGACAGCATACAGTGCCCTAATCAGATCACGGAGCCTAAAGTGGAACAGGGACTGTGGAGCAGGGCGGCTGCACTTCCCGGCGGGCAGGGAGAGAGCGGGGCACCAGCCCACAACAGCTCAGCACCCCTGATTTATGGAGGAGATTGACTGTGAAGGAGCGCCTTCTGAGGACAGGGATCATGGAGTGAGGGCTGGGGCTTGAGTGGGCATAGCTGCATTGGATGTGCTTGGAGTGAATCCCGCGGTCTCAACAGAGCCGGGAGCATAGAGCTGCTGCCGCCCGAGCTACGGCCTGTGCGCGCAGGGCTTTCGGCGCCCCGCCCACCAGGCCGCCTGAAGCTGCTGCCAGCACACAACTGGGCTTTCAGTGCCCCACCCAACGGCCACTGCGGCACTACTGCCTGCTCGTGAGTGCACAACTGGGCTTTTGGCATCCCGCCCACCAGGCCTCTGGGGCGTTGCAGTCTGCGCACGCAACTGGGCTGCCGACCGGGTCGCCGTGGTGTCATTGCCTGCGCGCGGGACTTCGTGCCCAACCGGGGCCTCTGCCAAGCCCCAGCCCATCCAAGTGCTGCCCTGTGAGCATGGCTTATAGATACGATTGAAGGAGGGGCAGCCAGGCAAAGGAGAGAAACACCAGAGCACCTGCGCCCTGCCCACACTGAACCACCAGCCCCCCTGCTGAGAGAGGAATCTGCTATTGTGTCTCAGGCCCACCCTAGCTCCTACTCACATGCTCCCACCCCAGGCCACACCTTTACTACCCTGCTATCTAACAGCTAAGACAGCAACCTGAAGTGCCCCAGGACACAGAAGCTGTCTGCTTCCCCCAACCCTCTCCCAAAATCTCCTTCTCCCACAACTGAGCCCAAAAGAAAAAATAAAGAGAAGCCCATCTGATAGCAACCCCCCAGAGGGAAAACAGATTCATGCGTAAAGCAAAAAGAACCACATCAAGTACAATGCACACCTCAGAATCCAAAGCCCCTCCAGAAGATCAGGGGCAGTCTTTAGTAAAGGACCTTGCACACTTGGAATCAAATCTAAGTGAAACAGAATTCAGGGCTGCATTAATCAAGACACTCAGAGAGCTCACTCAATGCTGGCAAAGTACCCAGACACAGTTAAATGACCTCAACAAGAAATTTTCTGAGCAA